>LPNX010372946.1:116154-238654 GCA_001517045.1 Pseudotsuga menziesii | reverse complement strand
ATATGGAATATCTATGTCAATTATAATCATATATAAACTATTCTAACTACTCCATATAATTAAATGCAATTAAAGTGGAACTTAAAAATACAAACCACAAAATTAAGTTAACCCAGGGGCATCGTGTATTGTCCATACAACCATTGCACAGAATTGAAATTGCCTTTGTCATATTGGTCTAGATATGTCATACGTAGTGATGCCCTTCCATAACTTCAGTAGCTCATCTATAAGAGGTTCGATATATACATTAATATCTTTGACTTGGAACTTACCTGATTGATTTGAAGTGCATATAAAATATATCATTATGAGAACCATTAATATATATAAACCATGCACAAGACTAAAATAAAAATATATAATTAGGAAATTAGGAAACATAATACGATAAATGAGATTCCACAACTACATTAGAAATAAAATAGTTGTAGACACAAAAAACCTGGAATAATCATCAACAACATTATTTGCTCCCTCTTTATTGACAACCATGGAGAAATGTTATTGTTGATAACAAAAATAGGCCACACTGTGTAAATGGCTTTCATCTGTGAAAATGGATTAACACCATCTGCTGCCAAAGAAATCCTAAAATTATGTGGTTCTTCTTTAAAGTGAGGCCACTTTTCCTCCATATCTCTAAAAGCAGAACCATCTGCAGGCATTCGGATAACATCATCTTGACTTCTGTTCCTGGCATGGTAATCCATAAATTGCGCTATGTTTTTTCACCTGAACAGTCGTTGCAAACATGGAATCATGGGAATATAACGAAGAACCTTCTAAGGCACCTTTTTTATTACTTTATGTGTTCAATATCTACTTACATGACATTCCGAACATTCTGTTGAAAATTCATGCTAATTATAATATATATAACATGGTCATCGGGGCATGCATGAATTGTTTCATAATGCATTCCAATATATTTCATGATGGAAGATAAATCTCGATATGTGTGAGGTAAAATATTTGATGGTGGTAACAAAAATTCCACTATCAAGCTACAGAAAAAAGAAAAAAAAGAAAGAAAAAAATAAAAATAAAATATATATATATATATAGTTAATGTAATAGATAAATAATATTAGTGAAACACGCTTCATCCGTACGATGATCAATAATGAGTTGACAATACAATTATACAGATAAACTTTATCATCATCCTATATATGTGATGGATTATTTTACATACCTTAGCATCCATGTGATTGCAATGTTTGAAAGACCATTCATAACCTTCAAGTTCATTATCAAGAATACAACAGAGAGAAGTTTTGTTTTGGAGCCTTCATAAGGGGTTCATATGCCTTATCGAGAAGAGGTATATCGTGAACATCATCAAAGTCATCATCATTTTCACTATCATCATCATCGTCATCATCCATTCTAACATTAAATGAATCATGAATCAATGTATTTGTACCATCATCTTCAACTTCATTATCAGTATGATCATCTTGTTCAATATGATCATTCATTTGTTCTCCATTAAACATAGATGCTCCATGATCCTTATCCGGAACGTGTTTTGAAAGAACTTCCTCTGGATGATATGTTGTAGGGTGTCTTTCCTTTAGAAATACATGGAAACATCAATAGATATACATTAATATAGGAAATATTAAAATAATACATACATTTACCAAAGCAAAGAATATAAAAAACTTTATAATGCTAAACCTACAAATGGACGATATTCATTGCCCCCCTTAGCGTGTCCATGTTCCCTGCAATGTTTTGTGGCTGTTGAGATCAATATTCTTCTCCTCTTAAATCCCCTGCATTGAGTACACGGACAATAACATTTGCCATCACCCCTTCGTTTCACTACATCCCATAGTCTAGCAAGCGATTGTCAAGAATATTTCTATTTGACATTTTGTCACAAAATTCATGAATGAATACTATCGACAATAATAAAAAATCAAGTTCCACGCATCACAATTTTCTCAAACGGAGGTTTTTCGAAGAATTAAAAAATCCTGAAAAACTGTATGTCGAAGAAAAAAAAATTTCTGCAACCGCCCGTTGAAGAATAGAACAATTCATGAAACCGTCTGTCGAGGAATAAATAATTTTCACAAAACATCCGTCGCTTCTACAACAAACATGTCAGAATGTTTAAAAATGTTTAAATTTATAAATGCATAGTCATCGAATATCTAACGCTCTGAACATAGTTACCATTGGAAATATGGGGCAAATAATTTGAAATATGACATTATTTTATTTCAAAAAAACCTATGAATAAGTGTCGAATATCCGACCCATAACCGTCGAATATCCTACGCATAGCCATCGAATATCCTACACCATAGCCGTCAAATATCCTACGTCGTAGTGTCGGAAATCTGACCCATAACCGTCGAATATCCTACGCATAGCCGTCAAATATCCTACGCCATAGCCGTCGAATATCCTACGCCGTAGTGTTGGAAATCCGATGCCATATCCATCGAAAAACCTACGCCATAGTGTCGGAAATTCGATGGCATGAAAATACTGAAAAAGGATCAGTACGTTTCATCATTGTTGTCCAACACATCTGTACGATACGTCCAATGTCATCCAATTTCGGGTTCAAACCTGTTGTGTATGTTGAGCATCCTGAAGGTTTTCTTTTATCATAAAATAGAAATCACGTTTGAAAACTTAAGAAGGAACTCTATGGCCTTAAACAAGCTCCAAGAGGATGGTTCTCAAGACTTGACAATTATTTAGAGTAACAAGGATATAGAAGAGGCCCCCACTGGCAGTAATCTATAATTAAAGTTTGAAAACAAAAATATGAACATTGTTGTAGTCTACATAGATAATATCATATTTGGAATTGATGTACAAATTCTAAGTGTAAACTTTGCTTCAAAAATTAAGAAATAATTGGAAATGTCAGTGTTAGAAGAACTAACATTCTTTCTAGGTTTAAAAGCATCTTAATCAGAAAAGGGGTTTTTCATCTCTCAAACTAAGTATATCAAAGAGATGTTGAAAAAGTTCAAAATGGAAGAATCCAAACCTGTTAGTATCCCTATGGTCACTAGGTCTAAATTGAGCAAGGATGATGAATCTTTAGAAGTAGATCATACAATGTATAGGTCAATGATTGGTAGTTTATTATACGTAACAACTAAAATATTAGATGTAATGTAGACTGCATGTTTGGTTGCCAGATTCCAATCATCCCCAAAAGAAACACATGTGGTTGAAGTAAAAATAATTCTTAGATATCTAAAATATATTGTCGATTATGGAAAATGGTATCCAAAAAGCAATAACTTCAATCTAAGAGCATTCACTGATGCAAATTGGGTAGGAAGTATTGATGAAAGGAAAAGCACTAGTGGAGCAACATTCTACTTAGGAGATTACTTGGTGTCATTGATAAGCAAAAAATGGTCTTCCATTTCACTATCTACAGTAGAAGCCAAGTATATTGTTGCTACTTCATGTCTTACACAATTCATTTGGATGAAGGAAACATTGGAAGATTTACATGTAAAATATGAGGACCCCTATAATAACTCAAAAATTCGTAAAAATTTAAAATTTTTCAAGTGACATAAAACGTCTAATGTCGCCGCTAAAGTACCACTAATGCTTAGCAGATAATAAAACAGTTTATAAAGGAAAACAAGGAGTTGCATATTTATAAGATTTTGTATAATCTATAGACGTACTCTTAAAAGCTGAGTTAGTGTTGTTGATGACTTAGCAGTTGTAATTCTTCCAGAAGTAGAAAAAGAATTTGTATTTTACTGCTGCTAGATATACTGATGATTTCTTATGTCAAGTAGGGGAATAATTCTTATGTGTGATCAGGGCTTACTTAGCTTTAAGCTAACATAGTGGGACTGATGGATTCTTACAGGTTTTAACAGGTAAGCGTAAGTTCCAGTAAAATAATATTTATAAAACAGGTCAAGAAGATACTTCCCTAGCGTGAATATGATGCTAGTCTTAGAATAATTAAGATCAGCTTGACTCCATGAGGTAACGTTGATCTTATTTGTGTTGTCACATCTCTATAATTGTATTTTTAACAAAATGCATCTGCATGGGTGTAAAAACATGATCGAGGTACTATACCAAGGGAAAAACAATTTACTGGTTGATTACAATTAAATTCAAGAATACTTGGTGCTTTTGTTTATAGCAATTTTGATCTAGATTTTATCTAAGATGAAACTATAGTACTCCGACTTTTTCTTAGTTTAAGCACACATTTGGAGGCTAGTATTGAACATAAGTATATGATTCTTTGGAGATAAAAACAAGGGAATACTTCATCTTCCTAAACTAGATTTTACTGAAAAAGAGTTAACTCTTAAGAACTCTTAAGACCATACACTCAAAAGATGTATCTCCATTTCAACCTTCTCCTAGGTTTAACATTATATAATTCTCATTTATATATAATAACTATATCTTCATACAAGTTGAGTTAGTAAAACTTTGGGATAAGTTTGTTGATCAACCAATATTGTTTGGATACTAAACATATGTCCATTTGACTATATTCTAGCACACACGGTTAACCAAGAAGTTATATTAACTTAGCTTATCCTAGAAGAGACCCCCCATCTTAATTTTATATTTGGTAAACTAAGTATCGAACAAATCCATGGTATTAGTATATCATTGCAATCATAGAAAAATCATAGTTTAAATGATTATAGGGTTTTTTATTATAATTATTTGCTGCAAATTGGAACCGTCCTCCACTATAGACTTGCACCCTCGATTCACAAATGATTTCGGTGGACACGTGGGGATGGTTTCAACCACGAGATGGTTGAATTAAAAGAAACTAAACCCTATCCAATTCATTTCATAGAGCGAGGGTTTCCTGTCTGGTGTGGCCGAGCTATGAGCTTGTGGCCGTCGATACTCTTAGTTGACTTCTTGGTTTTCCAATCCCTTGTGAGCTAGGCCTCGTGAGATGAAAAGATTGGTTTTTGAGTGTTTTACGACTGCTATGGAGAACATAAGTGTGTAGAAAATTTTTCTTTTCTTCACTGATTCAAGGACTGATTTGGGTTTTAAGACAGGAAAACAATGGACCGAGTTTTAAGCCACGATTGGCTTTCGTTCTGGTTGGAGTAACGCTCATTTCCTTCGAAGTCGTGACTTGGGGTTTTAGTTGTGACCTACACACTAACTCATCTCGTGTTTTCCTTTCCATGTGTCGTCGACTGCTGTAGCTACTTGAGTCCTCATCTTCTCCAACGATCAAACGAAACAGGTAACTGTCGGTCACAGGTTTTTGGTTTACATCAGTCTTGAGTTTAAGTTAATTTTTTTTAAACTATAACTAATATATGTTCTTATGTGTAGGATTTTTCTCACGACAAGGGGGTTAGCTGAAGGCTCAACTCCACCATTCGCGACCATGCAAACCCTGGTAAGCCCCGGGCATGTTGAGGGTTTCTCCTGGATTGGTGTTATGGTGGTTCGAAACAAAATGGGAAAGATTCGCTACTGGTTATGGCATGGCCTTGGTTTATATGTTAGGTTGTTACTTCTTGTTTGTTTTTTTTTGTATGACTTCGAAACCCTAGAGGGTATTCTGGCAAGAAATGTTAAAGGCTATAGCAGCCATGACTTGTGACTTTATTGAAAGTGCCTTACGGCCTGGACGAGGTAAAGGAGTTTGTTTTTCCAACTCGGCTTAAGTTGTGACCATACTAATTCGATTACTGTCTGAATATCTCAATTTTTAAAGTAGTCTTTGCGGTTAATGATAAGTCTGTTCAGTCAGTGAAACTTGTAAATTGACAAGGGTTATTCGTAATTATAACTTTAGGTCTACTAATTTCTATTTTTAAAAGAATTTATACGGTTTGTTTTGTACAGGATTTAAGCCTCGACTAAAATTTATTAAAGGCCTAAGAGCCATTACATTTCTTTCTAATTTGTCTTTTTTTAAATCAGTAACAGTGTTATTAGATTTTATGTTATTTGGTAATTAAAATGATTTACAACAAATTATTTCATTGGGAGCTTTTACTGTGTTAAAGAGTAAAATTTGTACTTTGCCTTGCTCAGAAGGGTTAATATTTTAATTACCCTACAGTTATGAAAAAGAAATAGAATTTACATAAATGAATTTGGTTTTGTGGTTTTCTAATTTTACTTTTTATAAGTAATTACTTACAGCTGTTAAATTTTATGAAGGAATTTAGTGTAAGATTCTGCAAGTTTGTAAATAAAGAGGAAACCTCTCTTTTGTAAACCCTAGGTAAAATTATGAATTTTTACAATAAACATCGGTTTCCAATACATAATGTAATATGAACTTGGAAATTATTAAACAGACCCATGAAGTACTATCTAGGTTAAAACCCTATATACTGTTTTTACTGTTCCTATTTTTATTTATTTGACTTTATTTATTGTGTTTAGAATAAATATTAGTACTAGTAATAGTTCTGAGATTGATATGACTACTATTGACTAAAGTATACTCTATTATTTTCCTGCAATTAGATACTACAAATACTTTCAATAGTTAGAGTAAGTACTGCTATTTTTCTATTAATGAATCACATAAAAACTATGTAAGTAATCACTTGCATTTTTCATAAAGAATAATAAACAAATATATTGATTTATATTAACAACCAGCTATACTAGAGTACTACCTTATAAAAGGCGTGGAAAAATACAGTGTGATATTTTCTTTCTATTCATGTCTCATTTACTAATATTCCTACTGTTCTAAATATAATCCACTAATCATTGATATTATCAATAAATAATGCTCTTTTCTTCTTAAACCCTAATATAACAATAACATACCTATCTTCAAAACTAGTAATCATTTTCTGAAGACAGTAAATAAATTGTAAATACAAATTGAACAAATAAAAACCTTTCAATTGTTGGGGTGACAACAGCTTAAGGAGGTTGTTCCTCCCAACCAACTCCTGGAGAAATCTTAGTATGCACTTTCTCAGGACCCCCGAGCCTGTTTCCTGGTCCTCTTGGTAGAGTACTGGGTGAAGGATGTATCCTTAAGATCTTCTGTCACCTGACTGGTCAAATTACATCAGTAATTCAATCCTGCTTACAATAGTAAGGACTTCAGCCTAACAACTACATAAGTTCAGTTCTCAGGAGTTAACCCCTCAAACTCACTTCCATAAATCCCCTCCATCGAATTTCTCATGTGCACTTCATTCACACTGAATGATCACATTTTCCAGAATGAACAGCCCCCAGTTGTCTTCAAAGGGAAGTTTTATAATAATCCTTAGGTCTTCTGGGTCAGTTTTTACTTAATGAGCCACCTGCTCCAATTCCACTTTATTGGGGAACCATGACCACAAATATAGGGAAGTTGCCACATGCAACAGTTAGAAATAGTTTGAGGATGATGCCACTTGTCAGTATACTCTCCACTCAGTCTCCTCCACCAAGTGACCAATTAACACTCTTTTAATAACTTCTCTAAGTTGTTGTCTAATCATTTATTTATTTATAAATAAAATATTTTGAAATACATTAATTATTCTTGACCCCACTTGGTCATTAATTTCAAACTTAGCATAAAATATAACATAATGTTCCTCAATAACATTAAATTGTTTTGCAAATTGGGGCATGTGACATACACACCCCCTTAATTTATAACATCGTCCTTGATGTTATTTATTCCTCATCCTCAAAGTTCCCCTAAAATAGAATTGGATATGCATCTCACATATGACTTTCCAATTCCCAGGTGGTTTCTTCTGGACTAAGGTGCTTCCATTGCACCTTCACTTGACCAATGGTGCGATTTCGAAGTGAGATCTCCCTCCTTTCGAGGATACAATCCGGTTCCACTAGAAAATCTCCTTCAGGTTCCACCTGCACATCATTCCAATTAATAACATGAGTAGCATCATGTATATATATTTTTTAATATAGAAATATGAAAACATTGTGAACTCTTAGATTTAGTGGTAGAGATAATTGATATGCTACCTGTCATATCCTGGACAGTATTTCAAAAGGACCACAATATCGAGGTGCTAGCTTATCATAGCTACCCAACCTTAGAGAACTCTTTTTGGGTCTCACCTTAATAAAAACATGTTCACCTACCTGGAACTCCTTTGGAGTTCGTTTAAGGTCTGCTTGGCTTTTCTGTCGATCTTGCGCAACTTTCAAGTTACCTTGTACCTGTTTTACCATTAACTCCATCTCCTTCAATAATTCAGGTCCAAATACTAACCTTTCCACTGGATTACTCCAAGAGATGGGAGTGTTGCATTTCCTTCCATACAGAATTTCAAAAGGACTATACCTAGCTAAAGCTTGATAATGAATATTGTAAGCAAATTCTACCAGGTGTAAATAGTCTTGCCATTTTCCTAGCTGCTCCTTTACATACATTCTGTGTAGATCCTCCAATACTGATTTACTCTTTCAATCTGTCCATCAGTTTGAGGATGGAAAGAAGTACTAAAGTTGAACGTAGTATTTAACCCTTTAAACAAATATTTCCAAAAATTACCTGTAAATTTAGGGTCTCGGTCTTAAATTATCACCTTTGGTATTCCATGCAACCAAAAAATTTGTTTTAAGAAAATATCAACAATATTTGTAGCTTTATAAGTAGTTTTTACAGGTATAAAATGGGCTACTTTACTCAATTTATCAACCACTACCATAATTGAGTCATTTAAGTTCTAATTTCTAGGTAGTCCCATGATAAAATCAAGGCTAATTATCTCCCATTTCCAGTTAGGAATAGGCAATGGTTGAAGTAGCCCAGCTAGATGCTGATGCTCAGTTTTTACTTGCTGATATTCAAAGCACCTAGCAATATATTCTGCCAATTCATTTTTCATGTTTGGCCAGAAATAGTCCTTTCTTAGCATGGTTATGGTTTTCTAATAACCCGGATGCCCTGAATAAGGAGTTTTATGAATTTTCTTTAAAATTAATAGCTTAATCTTAAATACACTGGGTACGTATAATCTGTCTTTATAAAATAATAATCCTTTTTCATTCAAATTGTACCCTGTACTTAGACTTTCTATTAAATTTTCTTTTACTTTTGCCTGTATCTTTTGATAATTTTCATCTTATTCTATTCCAACTTCTAGCTGTTCTTCCAAGTCTATCTTATAAGTGCTAATGGCTGCTGTAAAATTCAGCTTTGCATTTCTACTTAATGCATCAGCAACCTTATTTTCCTTTCCTTTAATATGTTGAATTTCAAAATTATATTCACTGAGAAAAGCTATCCACCTAGCTTGCCTAGCATTTAAGTTAGGTTGATCCAATAAGTATTTCAATCCTTCATTATCTGTCATTAATATAAACTTCCTTCCAATTATATGATGACGCCACATTTTTAAGGCGTGTATGACAACAACTAACTCTAAGTCATAGGTCGCATAATTTTTCTCATGAATCTTCAACTTCCTGGACTCATAAGCAATGACGTGTCCTTCCTAAGTTAATACTCCACCTAAACCGTCATTGCATGCGTCCGTACATACAATAAAATCTTTATTAGGGTCAACAATTCTTATAATTGGTGCGGTGGTTAATAATGTTTTTAACTTTTTAAAACTGTCTTCACACTTCTGATTCCAATCGAATTTCTTCCCCTTTTTCTGCAAAGAGGTTATATGTAGTGTTCCACCAAGTTTCCGGGACGGGGGGGCATGGGAGCGGGGAAACACACATAGGGGATGTGCAGAGGCAACCCCAAATTTTGGGGAATTTTGGGGAGCAGGGGGGCGAGGGGGCATCAGGGTCTTCAAATTTTAACATAGGGGGGGGCATCTCTAAAAATATAAACTAGAAGTTTTATTTTTATGAATAAAGTTAAAAACAAAGCTAAAATTTTTAAAATTCAGAGCAAATTTTTTTAAAAACAGAGCTACAGTCACAGACTGTCACACTCATAGGCTTCAATCTTCAAAAGCAATGTTTTCAATTTTGAGCATATTTAAAAGGATGTGACAAGGCTATTACAGGTTGACTTGAGAGCCTTCTTATGATTTATCATGAGATAACTGTGATCTTTTGGATGTCCTGTCTTAGGCATGAAAAGTATTTTTGTTTTCATGTTTCCACTAGTTTCGGAATGGTGAAAAGTTCTGAATCTGAAAGGAAAGATGTCAATGGAAGAAGACTCAAGAGTAATCAATGGCCTAGCCTTAAGTGCTTTTCTTAGTTCAGAGATTTATGATATTTAAAATTTTCAAGGAATCATCTCTACTGTTCTGAGTTCTCCACAATTTAGCAAGGAGAAATGCATCGTAATGAACTACACTAGATCTGTCTTATATGTAGGAGGGTAGAAGGCATGAGGAAATTCCAAAATGTGGGAAGTTAGTAATTTTAGAAAAACAGAGTTAAAAAATTAAAAAACAGAGTTAAAATTTCAAAGAAAAAGTTGAAAACTTTAAAATTTAAAATTTAAAATACCTCCACACTGCACAGTGGAGAGGAAGAGCAGTCCACGGCCCACAAAAATTGGTAAATCGTGCTTCGTTACCCATTAGCAGTGTCCACTCCACGGCCACCAACGTCCACTCCAATCTCTCCACGGGCCACTGCTGAAACAATCCACGGGTTAGCGAAACTCCACGGAATGCTCACACGGGCCATTGCTGAAACAATCCACGGGTCGGGCCACTGCTGAAACAGTCCACGGGCCACTACTGATTCAATCCTTATTTGTTGATTTCATTATTTCATATTTATGTGACAAAGACCTGGCATATATTCCGTTGAGACTCCAGAAGTGTATGTTATGAACCCAATAGTGAAGAGAACTCTGTAGGTTCAGACATTCGTGTTAGACTGCTGAAACAGTTTACGGGTCGGGCCACTGCTGAAACAGTCCACGGGTCAGTGAAAATCCACGTAATGCTCATACAGGCCACTGCTGAAACAGTCCACGGGTCAGTGAAACTCCACAGAATGCTCACGAGCCACTGCTGAAACTCCACGGAATGCTCACGGGCTGAGACTCCACCAACTGCTCAGCTCAACTCGCAGGCATTACACTCAAAACTGTTCTCATGGGCCCTTCACGGGTGAAAGGTCGGACTGTGAAATGGGAAAATGCCAAAATGGAGGCCGCGCGGGATAGTTTATGGTCACGATGAAAAAGAGAATAGGGTAGAAACCACGATTTAGGTTAGTATATTCTTTTTTTTTAACTAAATTTCATTTTTAATTTTTTTGTGTTTTTTAATAATAAAAAAATTAAAAGTTTGGGGGGGCATGTGGGCGCCCCCCCATTTTTTTTTGGGGGGGGGGGGGGGGGGGGGGGGGGGCGTGTAGAAGCCCCCCATCAAGGAATGTCAAAAAAGTGCGTTTCCCCACGTTTCTGAGAAAAGGGGGCGCTGGGAAACGTTTCACATGGAGCCTCCCAGCCCCTGGGGCGTGGGGGGTGCAGGGGGCGTGCCCCCGACCCTAGGAGACGCGTCCCCATGGAACACTGGTTATATGATTTGCAATTCTTGAAAACCCTTCGATGAATCTCCGATAATAACCCGTAGTCCCCGTGAATGATCAGATGTCAGTTACGTCTTTTGGGACTAGCCAATCTTTGATTTCCTTTATCTTTCGGGGTCAACAGAAATTCCTTCTTTAGTCACCACATGACCCAAATACTGGATTTTATCTTTAAAAAATTCACGTTTACTAAATTTTGCAAAAAGTTGATGTTCTCGTAACTCTTGTAAGACAATTTTTAAGTGCTCTTTATGTTCTTCTCCAGTCTTTGAGTAAATTAAGATGTCGTCAATAAATACGACCACAAATTTATCCAGATATTTGTGCATTACATTATTCATTAGACACATAAAAATAGTTGGGGCATTAGTAAGTCCGAATGGCATAATGACAAACTCGTAATGTCCATATTGAGTCCTAAAAGCTATTTTAAAAATGTCTTCATCCTTGATTCGGACCTGGTGGTATCCAGATCGTAAATCAATCTTTGAAAACACCGTGGCTCCACGTAGGTGATCAAACAGATCATCTATGCGAAGTATCAGGTATCTATTCTTGATAGTCATTTTATTTAGTTGACGGTAATCTATACATAGTTGTAGAGTTCCATCCTTTTTCTTAACAAAGATGACAGGTGCACCCTAGGGAGACACATTGGGTCTAATGTCATTTTTATCAATGAGTTCTTTTAACTTTGACTTAAGTTCATTTAATTCTAGTATATTCATTCAATAAGGGGATTTTGAGTTGGGCACTGCACCAGGTACCAACTCAATAGTAAAATCGAATTCATGTTTCAGAGACAGATCCAAAAGGGGGTCAGTTCAAATATGCTCGCATTTGCGTAGAGGTAAATCTAGAAAAAGGGCTTTTGGAGGCCCTAAAGCTTATTTTAGGAGATTGGACTCACATCCAAGAACTAGACTATGAGCAGATTCCATTCAAATGCAACTTTTTCCATGTTTACGGCCACTTCGCCAAAAGCTGCCCCAAGCTTGCAGAATCACAAAAAACAACAACTCCTCCCACTCCCAAAGATACAGAGTTCCAAACGGTCATCAATAGATGATGAGCCCCTTGAAGAAAGGAGCCTCAAGAGTCACAGCACAAGGGCTCATCTCAAGATCTGACTCCTCTCGTAGAATCTCCTCTTCCGGAAAACAAAAACAACTTTGAAGTTTTGCAGGAACTCAAAGATCCAGAATTGGAAGCAACAGATGACCAGGCGCAGGCTGTGCCCTCTGGCCCCTCGAAGACAGTTCTTGTCGCTCCTTTCGTGAAAGAAGCTTCTCCAGGACCTACTCCTCCTAATCCCCCTCAAGTGTCAGGTCATGAGGCTCTAGCCCAAGCAGGATTGGCTTCCCTAGTCCCTTCATCCGGGTCTGAGGGAAACTCTGATTCTGAATACATTACAGCCCCTTCTCCTCCCCTCACTAGAGGGCGAAATACCAAAAAAGAATGCAGGGAAAAGGAAGCCGCCTCAAACATTTTCTCGAGCTCCCAGAAGCGATTAGACCCTTTCATTAAGGGGCATCTCACCTCTCCTTCCATTTAATGCTTTGCTTCTGCACTTTCTCTGCTCACATTTCATGAGAGTTTACTCTTGTAAGCATTCGTTTTAATTTTCTCAAAAAAGATTTAGAAGCAAGCGGGATCATTCTCCCAAATTATTCATAAGAAGGTTGACAATACTGTTAGAGATCATCAGCCCTCTTTCATCTACACTTCCCCCTTTGTAAGCTTGGCTGGGCTACAACCTTTTTAAACTAATACAATTTTTACCCGATTCTGTTAGAAAAAAAATGTGATTTCTTCAAACACTTGGAGCTCCGTAATAGACCTAAAGGATGAGGACATGATGTATTTCCATGTTCAGTACTTTCAATGAAAATGGTACAATAAATTATAATTTAATAAAAAAATGAAGAAAGGAAGAAAGTGGAACCATAGAATATATCGATTGACCCCCGTTACAAATCCATGGTTATAAGAATTCATGTTTATTCTTGCAAATTGGAGATGGAATTGATTCACCTGCATAAGTGGTTAGAACTATGGGTCAACGCACTTTGTACCATGAATATAATACCCCTCCATTAATGATTCATTTGTTTCTTTAGTTTATTCTTAATATTTTTATATTGGTCACCCTTGACATAGAGTTACATGCATTATTAATGAAATCTAGGAATGATACACATGTTGGCATCTACCCCAAGTTCCTAGAGTATCCCAATTTGATAAGTTCCTTGTTGCTTGTTTAACCATCTTTGAATCAAACTGACCTATATAACTTAAGTAGTGAAACAAAGGATGGGAGCTATTTCTCATTGATACTAACCCCACAGTTAAATGATAGATAATGACCCATGAGGATAAGGACCCTCTTCCTAATGTGACCACTATCCCAATTGCTGGTTAACAGATTCTACATTGGGTAGTTGCCATAATGACTATGGTTTTATATTTCTAGTGGTTTAACTTGTGTTTCCTTTGGTGAACATTTATCCTTTTGTCCCTACATGGCATCCATTTTGACATGTTGACGCCACTGATAGATATCAATGTGGTGTATATACATGATTTCAATAATGATTTTTTTATAAAATGATATCAATGGATTAAGAGAATTTTACTAAGATTTAAAAAAATACTACTTAACATTGTTGACATTGTTTTATGTGATGCCATTGGGTCCTCTACATCTACATGTTGATCCTCCATCATGCTCTTGATATAAAGGAACCAAAGATATTACATATATTTAATGACTTTAAAATTGTTCTCAAATATTTACCTCATTACCTAATCTTTCTCTGTTGAAGGCTTCTTGGTAAAAAAAAGGGGGATCTCTTTTCCAAATAGGTTGAAATTTGTTCCATAAAGGTCTACATTCTTCCATTACACTTAACGACCTCATACATTATTTTCTTGGCAAACCAATGATTTAATTTGTATCCAAATTGAGATTTGAAGTAAAGGGTAAATATTACACCCTTGCTACTTATGATAGGTTCCTCTTGGATGGCTTGATTTATGTTTGAGAATTATTCATCATTGGTTGCTTTTGTTTATTTATCCTTGACATTGCATAGTTGTAAGGGGTTAATTTTGTCAACGTTAGCCAAATAGAAATCCTTTTCATATAATTGGTGTTAACTACATTCTAAAGTGAAATAAGTGGTTATCATCTTGCGATCACTTCGATATTAGATGCTTGTTCTCTTGATTGTTCTCCAAGGTTGTTACATTGGGGATTGTAATGGGCTACATGCAGAAGCACCAATCTTAGATCGATGTGATCATAAGGAAGAGTTCAATGGAAAATAGAAAAGAAAACTAAAGTAATAACATAAAGAAAATATTTTTATCATTTTTTAACATGTATATCGGCTAAAATAATGAAAATAAGCAAAAAACAGTAAACACACCTCTTCTCCAGTAAAGCGGGCCACCGTATTCATCCTCAAAAGTGGTTCTGCAGCTCCACAGATTGGTTCTCTAGTTGTCTCCACAGACAGTTGTCAAACGGGGAATGGATCCAAGATGGGTGCGAAGGATGTCTCAACGTACATCGTGGGAATGGCATGTGAGTAATGGCAAGGGAGTATGTGAATACCTAAGAGAAAAGGTGGCACAACGTACCCACAAGTGAATGAGGAAAAAAGGTACGAGTCACTGTCGGGGGAGCCCTTCACGATGTATTTACAATAAGGTCCTAGGGGTTTTTGACTCAAAGTGGTGACCCATGGTATTTTGCTGTGGTTTTCTGATCCTTTCTCTTTTTTAGGGTTTTGGACCCCTTTTTAGGGTCTTTGACCCTTTTTGGGAGAGAGTGAGGGTAAACCATAGTAAATAACAATGTTTTGGACCTTTTTTGGTGGAAATACAAGTGTGAAGGTCAAAAGTAAGGGAAATATGGTAGGAATATGATGTATGTATATGGTTTTATACCATGGAGAGCTAGGTGAACACTCTTTAGTGTTAATAGATTGCCCCCTGATGTGTGAGGGAAGGAGCCCATCGTATGGATGATATACATCATAGGATCATGGGAATAATGGTGACAATAGTGGAGATACTGGAGAGACCTGTAGAGAAGTGGAGCTTCCTCGTTTGAACTATGGTGGCTTTTGGTTTTATATTATGGGTTCACAAAAATGGATGAGATACAAATGTGTGACATGTATATGGACGAGGAGGACATACCCATGCTTGGAACAATGTCAAAAGAATAAATAATGGGATCAAGGCTCAAAACATGGGAGCCGATCAATACATATACAAATGATGATACATGATCATGGTGGCCTCAATGGGAGGCTAAATACAACGTTGATCTGAAGAACTGATACATAGGAACAATGGAATTCTCATGGAATGCAATATCATCACAACTGATGCTCTTCTGAATATGAAGGTGTATATATATATGGAATCAATGACTGAGATTCAGAATCTCTGTGGTACAATATGCAACATCGAGTACTAGAGATACATGGAAGCATAACACTACAAGATTTTGAACTTTGTTGCCAACACAGCCCAGAAATCGCAAGGGACATGAGACTGTATGGGACCCATAGATAGTCTCACCAATGTGCTAGAGTCGGGTGAAAACCGGGGTCTTCGACCAAATAATGAACAGACCAATACCCTGTACAAATCTCAACGGTGCGATGATATAGCTGAAGTCGAGCACGTGAGACACAACCAACCCAAAAGGAACTAATGAATCCTCTCAAGTGGTCTAAGGAACTTATCAATGAGGTGGATGAAACCAGGATACAGGGACCTATGGGTCTATCCTTTGGAATAGATGTGTTGACATCAATAGAGGGAGGCCTGCAACTAATCAAGGAAAAGATGTTTCCTTGACTAGGAGTGCGAGGGGGATAACCAAAGATGTGGAACAATCATGGGACTAACACAATGAATGGGGGAATAGGGGCAGGGGAGTATGGGGGACTCAAACTTCCTTTGTTCAGAGTATGATGGAAGGGCTGAATTGGTAGCAAATGAAATCGACTCATGGGAAATGGATCATAACTGTAATACCAAGAATATAACTGCAATGGGAAATACTGAGGGAGGTAACTGGAGCATGACTACTCAGGGGATCCAAGGAAGAATCATCGCAAAATACTCTGAAGAAAGGAGAAACAATGGGGGAAAGCTACCAAACTGTGATATATGTGGTGGCACCTAAAGACACCATTTTGGCCTTCTTCATAGTTTAAGCAACACAAAGAAGGGATAGAAGTAAGCTCACTATGCTACGTTCTCGTGGATTTTTACCGAGCCTGAGAATGTAAATGCTCTATGGTGTTTTCATTTTTAGAGAGTCTAGAAATAGGAAGAAGACTCCAATGTGGTCTCTTTTTCGTATGTAGTCTCCTAAGCCTAAAAAAGGATAAAAGTGTAGAAAGGAGAGCTTTCCCACCCTTTGGGGGGATGGGAGACTTATTTATTGTTGGTAGCCCAACCAGGACCGAAAAGGTTAAACCTATACTACTTTGACGGTCGTTCAAATACTTTTACAAGCATGAACAAAACCAAGTTTGCTCAGCAATCTTTTCTTGATGAGAAGGATGGAAAAGAGCTTAAAGGCAACCCATAATGAGCTTTTTCGTAATGTGTGGTCCCAATGCCCGAGAAAGCATAAAAGGATACAAAGGGAAACATTCCTGGATTGAATGTGCCAAGGTGGTCCTTTTCTTATGATAGTTTACATAGTCCGAAAAAGGAGATAAACGAGGCTACATAGACGCCCTTTCAAATACTTTAACAAGCATGAAAGGAAGTAAGTGTGCTCGACAATCTTTTCATCCTTTTAGGAGTTAGAAATGAGCTTAACAAAAACTCCATAATGGTCAATCAATTAAGGGGGGAGTGTTCGATATATGGAAAGAGGTTATGTTATGAACAAGGCTAATGGGCATAAATGCATAACACTGATGGGGCCCCCTTGCAGGACGATGGATGGTGGTAAAATATGGCCAACTGTGCAGTATGGATGGAGCGGATGGCTCGTGAATAGTCAATACATATAATGGGTGATTAACATGATGGAACCCAAATCGAGATGACTGCTGGGAAATGTCCCAGAAAATCATAGTGAAAGCACAAGACGAGGGTCTTGTCAAAAGACAGAGGGAAGAAAACCGAACTCGGTGGTGTGAATGACGTCTCAAACAAACACCGGATGACTTTGTGGTGCACGAAAGAAAACTAGACCCAGAGGAGGCCTATAAACAGGGGGGGGCACATGACATGTGTAATTGTTACTGTTTAGTGTTGATTTGGAGTGGAGGACCCCAAAAATCAAATGTTGTTTTCTTTCATTTCAACCGACGGTTTCCCGTTCTATGACTTGCAGGTAATAACTCTCGTCGAACCCGACTTTTTTACTAGTTTGATTTGTGGTTTTGCTCATCCTGGGGCTTATGCTAAGCTCAGGGGGTTCACGGAGTGGGTCACACTTTTCAAGGGAAAAGACGCACCCTAGGTCACTCATATCAAGCGGACAGGCACGACCTGGGTCGTGCCTATTCAACAGGTATGAGCGATTCTATCGCTCTTGTTCAAGGTTTTTGAGCGACTTGGGTCGCACAAAAGAACTGAAAAGGGACGACCCATCCCATGATGAGTTTTTGTGCATGACTAGACCTGACAGGGATTGTGTGTTTGTGCAGGATTCCACAGGTGGTGTGGTGAGAGCGAGATATTGGGAACTTACGAGATGAGGTATGAGATGATCCAGCAGTGCAGGATAGGCTCGCTTACTGTGGGTTATGGAAGTAATTCCAGATCCCGCTCATGCATTCAAAAAAATTGTTGCTAAACACGCTGGTGAGACTATGGGACCTAGATGCTAATTGTTTTATCACCCAGGAGGAGCAAATCAAGGTCACACTCCTCGATATCTAATTTTTTACTGGGCTCCCTATGTTGGGTGTGATCGATGACACTACGCCGAAGCTCACACACGAGGTGTCACTAGACGACCTCTGTGAGAGGAATTGCTATGCCTCTGTGATGGTGCACTCGTCATACATACTAGTGTGCAATAATGAGATTCTTACGACTCAGGTAGTGGAAATGATGGTGATGTAGATATTGGTGTCATCGGGACCTCACAAGATATCAGGCGTTCAACCCAGATTGTGGAGGATGTGTGCTGAGGGGCACCTAATTTGGGTGGGCCTAAATGTACTTGACACAGTTTCGGCGTGCGTTGAAACATGCCAGTTCAGTGGGAGGGGATTTATATTTCCCCTTTTTCTTGCATTTATTTTTTTTTAGCGACTACCTACTCTACGACCGCATCTTGCGGTGCAAGAGGGGGAACCTCGCGAGCCTCACATGAGGAGGTGGAGCGAGATGATGATTAGGGAGGGAGGCGACTTAGTGGGCCAATTCTTCACCCAAGAGATCTTTGCACAATGACGGCAGCTACCAGTCCTTATAGAGGACTATCCATACGTAGGTATGGATTACCGGGGAGATCCTGACATGCCTCGAACTCCAAGACAGTCCCGGGGACCTGATGGTACATATACATGATGCTTTATGTGGTTGCATTCATATATAGTTTACTAGCTTAGTGGTAGCTAGTTTATGTGTGTGATAGATATTGATGAAATTCTGCGTGCATGCGCAGACATCGGGCCATGCCCTCCAATAAGCTATCAGAGGTGGAGGGGCAGAGTGGAGGGGTTAGATCCACCTACTCACGAGCATAGGAGGCACTGGAGTACACTAGACTCACTTCGTCTTGATATAGAGCATTTACTGGATAGGGTCACCGATGATGGATGGAAGTACCTGGATGATGATATGATCACCGCATGCTACCATGCTTCTCTAGAGTGGATCCCCTTGATGAGGAGGATCACAGTTGCTGCTGAGTATGTCCGAGTAGTGGCATAGGGTTATGTGCCGATAGAGGAGGAGGAGGACTCTAGTGAGGAGGACACAGACCCAAAGTACCTTGAGGAGGACTTTAAATCTGACTAGTAGTCGATGATGCTGCCCTCGGTGTGGTGATGCTGCCCTCGGTGCAGTGGTGCACTGGTATTTTTTGTATGATATGTATGATTAGCCGAGAAAGCTTATGTAGCTTCTCATTTTCTACTGAACATTATGACATGATATATATATGCACATGGATGCAATTTTTATGAGTTTTGTATGAGTATTTTTTTACGATGATGCCTATATGATGTATATGAAATATGTATGCATGACGATATGATGATGCATGATACAATTTTATTTCCTATATGCGATGACTTATGTGCCACTCCAGAATGTCATTAGCCATTTGGTTTGCAACACTATTGAGACTTCTGGGAACATGCATGAATGTAATAGATTCAAAATGTTTAACTAAATGTCTAGTGCGCAGGAAATTTCTAAAGAGGCAAGGATCGCGTACCCGGTAACAGTTATTCAACTGGGAGAAAAGTAACTAGGAGTCTAAGAAGACATCTAGGTGACGAATACCCAAGTGGAGGGCAGCGACCAGGAGACCAATGACACCATCGTACTCATCCTGGTTGTTGGTAGCAATGCCAACACACATTCTGTCGATATGGATCAACTTATGTGACAAGGAATAAATGACTCATGAAA
The DNA here is from genome assembly GCA_001517045.1 of Pseudotsuga menziesii. Taxonomy (NCBI): domain Eukaryota; kingdom Viridiplantae; phylum Streptophyta; class Pinopsida; order Pinales; family Pinaceae; genus Pseudotsuga; species Pseudotsuga menziesii. The sequence goes on along the minus strand of LPNX010372946.1, from coordinate 218,542 downwards.
CCGAGGCGATATTAGGAGACCATCTACTCACTCCATCAGCGAAAACAACGTAGCAATGCGAGGTAGGATCCATATGGAGAAACCAAGGAAACAAACTGTAAGACTAGTGACAATAACGGTGTAAAACAAAATAGAAAAACTATGACATAAGTGTACTCATGGTGGGTGATTTCAAGCATAGAACCTCTTGAGGTAGATCCTGTTGCGGGGATTCTTCAAGAGGTGGCCATCAGATTCAACAAGGATATATTCCCCCTTGTCGAGGAAGTGATGGACGACATATGGGTCGTACCACATGGAATCAAACTTCCCTTTCCCTAACTTATCATTGGCTTGGTCATAAACAAGGACAAGATCTCCCTCGCGGAAGGTGCAAGGGTGGACATGGGAGTCAAAATGGGACTTCGACCGAGCCTTAGCCGCTTCGATAGTCTAGAGAGTAGCACGATGGTCCTCATTGGTTTGTTAGAGCATAACAAGGCATGGTTCTAATGGCAAGTTATCGGGGAGAAGTTCGACGGCAAGGCAGAGTGGTGGAATACCTCACTCCATCTTGTATCGAAGGCTAAACCTTCATAGTCCTCCTCGTGTATTCCGGCGTATACTGGGTATCAAGGGCCAAAGGGATGAAGCGTCCGTACACTGAATGGACGTGTCATGAACGAGGTATCCTAGTGGCCAATATTCTAGGGCTCTTTTACCGAGAGGTCCTTCTCGGTAGAGGGATTCTCTTAGCCTATATGGTTCTTCCATTTCGCATTGTCTGATTGGGATTTCATCACCCTGTTGAGGATATGATTTGCGAGGGGCTTCCAGCTTGTAGTTAGAAGCTTTCTTACACTCATACCCCATAGGTTAGTGAGTCATTTTTCTTACATAGGTAGTGCTTCTTGTTGGCTTTCTGGCCATTTTTGTTGTAGACTTGCCTTTCTGTGACCCGCTGTCATAGCTTGGTGTTAGAGATTGTTTTTGGCATGTGAGCCACCCTTTCATATGCTCTCCTTCTACACACTCGGTTGTAGTTGGGTTTTTGAGCCTGCGATTGATCCTCTTGAGTTTCCAGTAATTACACAACACTCCATATAGTCATCATAGCTCCATCGTGCTACTCACTTAGGCTCATGGGGCACACACCCCAATTCGGTTCTTTGAGCCATAACCGTCGAAGCCACCTTGGACGTCACTCACCACCTTCAGAGCCACACACAACCTATGATTCCGCTTCGGATTCCTATCAATCCAAACTAGTTTTATTCACTGCTCCATCCAGCCCCATGGATGGTGCACATCCAGATCCTTTCTACAGAGGGATAGTTGGTGGCAGGCATGTGTCCTTGCCACCCATCATTGTGGGTATCCCTCCTACCAGACTGATAGGTCCAAGTTCTAGTGGTCCCATTTCCACTACACACACTGTTGCTGGTATGTTACCCACTAGTGGCGGCTCCACACTAGCTCCCATGGTTCCTACCATTCTGGATTTTATAACTGGGGGCAGTGGCCCTTCCATGTCCATTTCAACTATTCCTACTATGGGAAGTAAACCTCATCCTCCCCAGTTACGCATGGGAACTACATTCCTGTTACCACTGACACCATCATCGGTCCTACCTGAGCCTCTCTCGGTTCTAGTCTCCCTTTTATGGCTAGCCTCAACCTACCTGAATTGGTAAGGTTGACAAATGACCCCATTAGTCATCAATGACAATGGCCTCCCATGCCTACAAAACTTCCCTCATACATCCCTAAGTTCAAGGGTAAGGCGGCAGAGGATCCACAAAACCACATCATGTCATTCCATCTATGGTGTTTATCTAACACGATAGTGGATGATTCCATCTGGTTGAGGTTGTTCCAGCGCACACTCACTGGTGCTGTGAGCAAGTGGTACATTAAGCTACCTCATGCTACTTACCCCTACTTCTCCTCGTTAGCTTCGATGTTCCTTCAATAATTTTCAGTTACCCGTTCGCTATGACGAAGGAGTGGAAATCAAATTATCCTGTTGACAGAACACAACTACCCACATTACGGATCATATGCACGAGTGGCATTGTCGTCGTAGCTTATGTAAGATACAACTAGATTATATGATATTCCTAGATTGGTTCCTAAAAACCTTACTCCCTCCCATAACCAAGGACATCGCATATGAACGCCCCCAAACCAAAGAGGAAGCTATCCTTAAAGCTCATTAGTTCAATCTGATATACTCCCAATCCAAATATTTGTATACCATTATACCTAATGCTCCCCGTGTTGGAACCTACCGTCGAGCTACGTTGGGGGAATCTCATGCTGCTGATGGATTTATCAGCTCCATTACCCAGTACCCTCAGTTTTACTCGGCCTCTCCCATGTTGCCACCCCATCCTGGTAACACTCATCGTGTTGCCCAACCTAGTTATGCCCCCGATTACTCACATATGATGGCTCAATCCGGAGTAGGTCTACGAAACCAGAGATTCTGGGTTTGTTCCCTAGTGGAGTCGCCAAAACTGTAGTGGGGATTTCTCCCAGCTACATGCAGAAGCACCAACCTTAGATCATTGTGATCATAAGGAAGAGTTCAATGGAAAATAGAAAAGAAAACTAAACTAATAATGAAAAGAAAATGTTTTTATCATTTTGTAACATGTATATTAGCTAAACTAATGCAAATAAAAAAAAATAGTAAACACACCTCTTCTCCAGTAAAGTGGGCCACCGTAGCCGTCCTCGGAAATGGTTCCGCAGCTCCACGGGTCGGTTCTCCAGTTGTCTCCATTGACAGTTGTCAAACAGGGAATGGATCCAAGATGGGTACGAAGGATGTCTCAACGTACACCGTGGAAATGGCACGGGAGTGATGGCAAGGGAGTATGTGAATACTTGAGAGCAAAAGTGTCACAACGTACTCACAACATACCCACAAGTGAATGAGGAAAAAAGGTATGAGTCACTATTGGGGGAGCCCTTCATAATGTATTTATAGTAAAGTCCTAGGGTTTTTTGACCCATGGTATTTTCTCTGGTTTTTTTACTCTTTCTATTTTTTGGGGTTTTGGACCCATTTTTAGGGTTTTTGACCCTTTTTGGGAGAGAGTGAGGGTAAACTATAGTAAATAACAATCTTTTGGACATTTTTTGGTGGAAATACAATTGTGAAGGTCAAAATTAAGGGAAATATGGTAGGAATATGATGTATGCATATGGTTTTAGACCATGGAGAGCTAGGTGAACACTTTTTAGTGTTAACAGGGATGTCTATGAGTCATGGGAGATGGAGTACATATCTATAATTCAATATGTTTGTGCCGAGAGGCACTCTACAACCCAGTATGGGGGAGATTTTGTAATGTTATATAACGTTACAAGACTAACACAATAATAAAAATTAAAAATTTTAATTATCCGCCAAAATAAATGTCGGCAAAAAAAACCTAATATGAGGGAGATCTTGATAATAAAAAATAAAATTTTTAATTATCGACCAAAATAAGTGTCATCAAGAAAAACAACCTAATATGGGGGAGATGTTGTAATGTTTCTACCTAACAAAAAAATAAAAAAGTAAAAATTTAATTATCCGCAAAAAAATGTGGGTGAAAAAAAATACAATATGGGGGAGATGTTGTAATGTCCCTACCTAACAAAATAATAAAAAATAAAAAATTGAATTATCTCCAAAAAAATGTTGGCCTTGCACATGGTTTTAAAACCATGTGCAAGACCTTCTAAACAACCCATGGTTTTATTGTATATGGTTTAGGAGGGCCTTGCACATGGTTTTATAACCATGTGCAAGGCCTCCTAAACAACCCATGGTTTTAGGAGGGCATTGCATATGGTTTTAAAACCATGTATGGGATATGTTGTAATGTTCATTCCTAACAAAATAAAAAATAATAAAAAATATTATATGTCGGCCATAAATAATATTAAATATTTATAATAAAAATATTATGTGTGGACCTTAAATAAAAAGGTGTCTTTTTTGTTTGTGTCAAATCAAAGATATGTCTTTTGGTAAAACATGAGTGGGCCTAATGGTTAAGAGCATGTGTTTCCTCTTAGGAGGTCACGGGTTCAAATCCAGAGGGGGGTAGTGTATGTACACCTTTGTAGACTTTATCAGTTAAATCCCTGTGTAGAGGGGGTCCCTTGTTCCACAAACAAGGAGGTCTCATACACCAATTTGGTGTCTCTCTTTTAGGTGACCTTAAAAATATATTATTATTATAGTTGATAGCTCATTGAGTACAATACCTAAGAAGATGTTTGCACCTTGAGAGATTTGATCCCTCTCGGTGCTTGATAGAGTTTAGGATTTGGATCTACTATGGTTAGAGTTAAAGTGGTGTTTGAATATGTATAATTTGTGAGTGAATGTGGTGTGAATCATTACAATTGGAACCACTATGTATGAAGTTGATATGTGTTTAGGGGGTTGTTCCCCATTCTGAAATATTTGCTTTCATTTAGATTTCATATTTCACCCTAGAAAGTTTCTACGGGTTATAAGAGTTGTGCCATGTCACTATGTAAAGGGTTAAAATAAAAGGGTATTAAAAATGTCATGGAAAAAATAGATAGCTATGATAAATAATGAAAACAAGGGTTTTTTAAATTAGAGAAGTGTATTGGGAGGGGGCTCAACAAAAATATTTTGAAGGCATTCCTTAATATCTAGTGAAATTAGGGATATAGTTCTTTAATATATTACAATACATGTACTTTGTCGTTGGTTCACTATGTGAACCACCTTAGGTTATGCCATAGTGAACCACCTTAGGTTATGTCAGTTCCTGAATACAAAAATAACTAACCTCTTGACACAAATAACCATACTTTTCCTGATTAGTTCAAGGCTTTTGGTCAGTAACATAACATTATTCGTCTCTAAGTGGCAATGGCCCAACCATTATCCACTCATTTTTAAGGTAAACTTTGTAGTATATTGTGACTAGGCTCATCTTAATATCATTAAATTTATAAATTCAAGCTTATTTATGAAAAATGATCTTATAGTTGTGCAACTACTCATCAAAATTTCAAATAAATCTACTTTGCAAACACTTAATACATACATGTATATGTTCACCTTTATGGAGAAAACTATGGAGAAAACTCTTAATTTATTACACAAATGGAGAAGTCTCTAGTAAAGAATATTAATATTTTCTCTTAAGTCTTTCATAAGTGATATTAATATTTTCTTAGCCTTAGATGATCATCTAGCAAAAAGTGCACTAGTTAATCCAATGGAGACATCAAGTAAGGACTTTATCTAGCAATGTATAGCCACCAGGAGATTTGATCAACCTTCTCTTCACAACTTAAACTAGCCCACTAAGCTATTTTCTTGTTTTTCTTATGTATATATACTAATTTTAACCTACCATGTATATAACTATCCTTCAAAATTAAAACAACGTATATCTTTAAAAAAAACCTATCTTTCAAAATTAAAAACAAGCACTAAAAAAATATTTCAAATCTTAAGAAACATATATCTTTAAAAAAAACTATTCAAAATTAAAAACAATCACTAAAAAACTATGTTTCAAAATTTAAATAGCATATATCTAAAGAAACATATATCTTTATAAAACCTATCCCTCAAAATTAAAACAGGCACTAAAAACTATGTTTCAAAATTTAAACAGAATATATTTAAGAAAAACCTATCCCTCAAAATTAAAACATGCACTAAAAACTATGTTTCAAAATTTAAACAGAATATATCTTAAGAAAACATTATCGAGTTGCGTGGAGAGATTGCGAATTTAGGAAAACCATAATGCCATAAATAACAACACTAATAAAAATTGATATTTCAACTTAAAATTTAAGAGCAACGTTTATGAGGGACAGTTTGGATGCCCTTATCTTGCTTTTTCCATTGTTCTAGTTTCTCGTGAAATGTGCATAAACATATATCCTGGTTTCTCGGGAAATTATTCTGGTTTCTTGTGAAATGTGCATCAACATATATCCTAGTTTCTGGTGAAATTATTTTGGTTTCCCGTGAAATATATCACCATATTCTGGTTTCTCATGATTGTGAATCAACATAGCCTGGTTTTCGTGAAATTATTCTGGTTTTACATGTCGTGATTCCTCGTGAAATGTGCATCAATATTTAGTGTTGTGATTTTCCATCACCATCACTCAATACTTTCAAGGGATCAAATTTGAAGGCCTCACAGCCTGTTAAAAGCTCATTTGGCCGTCATAGAAGGTCATAAAAAAATTTAACATGCAATTTTTTTTTTATTATAAATGGCCAGTCAATTGTGAAAGTAAAACAATATATTTAAATTTGCACTAGAAGGGTTGTTCCGGAAATTGCCCATCAATAATAGATTGAACTGTCGGGGTGACCGTAGCCTGGGGCAAGTGGGCCACTGCCAATCTGCTACCAACTGGACTGTCAATTCAGTGCCAAATCATCGAGGTCCACCATGGCACTGTTCACGGTCCGAAATTCGAAATCACAAATAGGATTCACCAATGAGTCGTGAAATATTAAACATTGAATTTAATTTAATTTTCCATTTACAATTCCAAAAACTTGGTTAAATTCTCGTCCTGGAGTTGTCTATTTGGCATTTCATCGTTGATAGAATCACGGTCACTCATGTGATCTTACCAGTGATACTATTACAAACTAAATGCTAATAAATTTCAATATTGTAGTCTGTGACTTACGCGACAGGTAGGCGAAGGCTGAGGTCTCAGTTCTCCATTGTCCAAGCTAAACCTCTTGGCTTGACCTTATTCTTATGGTTCGACTTGGGTTTTGAAAAGACCACCGTTTTCTACTAAGCTTCATTGTTCTGCTACTTGGCGGCCATGTAACCTTATCAATGATTTGTCTTCGTGCCACTATTAATCTGGAGTCTGGACGACCCTTCATTCTTCCTCTAGTGTTGACTATTCGTGATTGGACAGTTAAGCTTTACACAATTCTAAGTTTTGAGGGTACTTCTCTCTTATAGTCAAGATCCCAGTTTAGTGGCATCCTTTTATATGCGTTCTTCTATATGTTTATTTTTTTGAGTGAGTTCTTCCGAATAGAATATTGTTTTATTGAGCTGGAAGGTCGGATGTTATTTGCGAAGGCAGTGCAGCATTTTTTCAAGATATCCACCAGGGAAATTGCATTTTTACAATCCTTAGGGTTTGATTCCTCTTATGAGAGGCTTACCGGCCCTTTCCCTTTTTTGTGGATTCCCGGTTATTGAATCGACTTCCGCTCTCTGCGAGTAGTAAGAGGGTCCGGACTCACGACTAGTTGGGGATTTTCCTAGTGTCATATGCAATCTTCCACAGCTGAAAAATATGTGGTTAGTGTACAACGATAATGGTTCAATGCTGCCTCACAACCTTACCATGTAGCGTCCCCGACCCACCGAGGAGGACGCTACCAAACCATCACAAACCCTGGGCAAATAGCCCCATGAACATGAACAGGCATATAATGTTGAAATATAAAGCTTAAAACATAAAACATACTAAGATGCATAATCCTTCATATACATAGCAGAAGCAAACATACATTCATTCAAGCATACCACATGTTCATCATATTCATTAAACATCAAATATAATTGCAGAGATGGAATAGTCAAGAATACTCATCTTAAAAAGAATTCATCCTGCAACCAGCTACGTCGCTGCAACGTTCCACCCAACCATAGGCTAGCGTGCTCATCAATCTCTCAGCAACACTACCACCCTCGAATTGGGCATGATTCCTCAAGGAATAAGGGTCAAAGCAGGCTTACACATAGCCAATGTACACAAATCATCCAAGCCCCCACAATAGGGTTTATCAGGCCGTCAAGGAGCTAGGAAAGGCTAGATGCTAAGTTGGTGGCCTCAATGGAGAGCTAAGGATGCCTAATCCAGAGTTAACCTGAATTCTAAGACATCCACACACCCAACACCAGGAATCAATCCTTTCTCTGATTCACAAACCCTCAGGCCCTGACTTCCCTTTCCAATACTCTTCAAGGGTTGTGGAGAAGAAAACCAGCAGTCTAACTCTATCTGAGTGGCTCCCAAACACCAGGTGTAATGTCCCGGTTTTGACCCCGTTACATTAGATGTATATGATGTATAAATTGTAAATGATCATGGTGTGGAGCTAAAGGCCAAGGCCCCACCATTGATCGGTTATGTTATGTTTTGGATTTGAATTGTCACCGATGGTATATCGGGGCATGGGGCATATATTATGACGGTCATCATGTAAATATGCATCTATAATTAAAAATGAACCCGACCAGCTACGATCGCGGCAACTAAAATGAGAAAGGGGCATGATTTTCACAAGGATAGGGGTGGGGGAAATTGTCAACCTTGGCCAATGAGAGAAAAACCCATGTGTCTTCTTCCATTGTCTTATTCCAACCACTTTCATTAAGAAAGGATGGTGGTGGTTGAGGCAGTTATGATATTTGGGAGTGGGGTGGCAGGACTGTCAGTCCTCACCCACACGCACATTCCACCCACTGTTGACTTCACTATGGAGGAAAAATGCTCACGCACTTACAATTTGCGTCCCCTCCATTGCTGTGCACTCTCACGCAGAGGGATTCCTTCCCGCTTTTCGTCTTCATGCACGGGATTTTGCTGGATTTACCCACGCAGTAGTTTTCTTCTGTGGATTTGTGAATAGTGTGGCCATATCCTTTACTCACCGGCTGAGTCGTGGGTTCTACATTGTGGTTGTTCACGTAGCGGTCGTGAGACTGTAAATTCGTCCCCATTGCGGTCTGCGTACGTTTTTCCCAGCATCATTGTTGTGCAAAATGGGTCGTGGTTCCCCACGTCATTGGTAATATGTATGCTGATGCGTTTTGGAGCTGTGGTGTCTCCCCCTGTTGGAATTGTGTTTGCTGTTGTGTTTGGGACTGTGTAATTCGTTGGGGAGTCTTTTCCCTGTTTAAGCTGTGATAGCTAAATTGATTGCCTGAGTGCAATGGTTGGTCTTCGGACTGTATTGGGAGCAGGGATGGGGGCTTAGTTTTGCTTGATAAACCTGGTGGTTGGAAACCACACAGACAGAGCTAGAGGGCTGGCCTTCTTCTCCATCACCCCTGAATAGCACTGGAAGGGAATGCAGGGCCTGAGGGACTGTGTAGCAGAGAAGGGACTGATTCCTTGTGTTGGGTGTGTTTGGGTGTCTTAGAGGTCAGGCTAGTTCTGGTGTAGGTGTTCTTGGCTCTGTAATGAGCTCACTAGCTTAGCATTGAGCCTTTCCCAACTCCTTGATGGCCTGATAAACCCAACTGTGTTGGCTTGGCTGTGTTTTGTATATCCTTGGCTATGTCTAAGCCTGCTAGTTCCCTTATTCCTTGGAGAATCATGCCCAGCTCGGGGGTGGCAGCGTTGCTGAGAGATTAAGGAGCATGTTGGCCTATGGTTGGGTGGAACGTTGTAGCGACGTAGCTGGTTGCGAAACGAGTTCATCAAAAGATAAGTGCTCTTGTCCATTTTTACTTCTGCAACCTTAGTTTCTGTTAATGATATGATGAACATGTTGCATGAATGCTTGTTTGAATGTATGATGTTTCCGCTGTGTCTGATAGATGATTGCATCTGTGCATGATAAATATTCATGTGAGCATATTCTAGTTCAGTATACAAGTTCAAGCATTCTGTTTCAGCAATTTTGTGTATGCATATGTTCATAGGGCTCTTAGCCCACTATGATTAAAGTTTGGGTCGCATCCTCTACACTGGTCGGAGGCATGGGGACGTGACACCAGGTTTCTCAAGCATACCTAGCCTCTAATCCCACTCTAACCGCCTGAAAACCAACCATTGCATACTGCAGTAGAACCAATAGTTCCCAGCTCTGTGAAGAAGGTAAATATAACAAGGTGATAACCCAAACGAAAAGGGTGAACACAGCTCAGGTCAGACATGACGACTCAGAGTTGTTCTTGGCCCTAGTGTGGCCAAAACAACTCAGCGGCAACCCAACAAGGTCACAGCAACCAAAAACCAGGGAGGATCAACAACCCAATCCCATAATGAAACAACGGGAACCTTACACAGTCCGTAGATGGGAAGAAGACGGATTCCCAGCATTGACAGGGAAAGCATACACACAGCAGAATCGGGCCTCTCGGCCAATCTTCTAGCTCACCGCGTGAGATCACAGTCCCCAACTCCTGTGTGAAGAAAACCATCCCATTTTCCAGCCTGTGTGTGAGGATTCAACAAAACGATGGGGAAAATCATGAGGAGAGTGAATAGAATGACCCTATGATTCCCCGAACAAACTCGCGGTGGGAGGAAAAACACCAGCACCGCCCTGCGTGAGTGTGAGCAAGACCCAAAACTGTGAAGAAGTGGGAATCGTGGGAGAGTGGAGTGAATGGAAAGAATGTTTCCTCTGCCCCATGCGACGTGAAGAGGAAGAGTCCACTGGTGGAGTGGGCACATAGGCAAGGACTGACAGTCCTGCCACACCCACCACTACTCAGCAATAACTGCTCTGAGACAACATAAATTAAATAGGTGGTCGACACATGGAAAACTCCCAATGACCCCCACGGATTGGACAACCCCCCCTTAACCTTAGGAATCATGCCCTTTTAATTTAACGTTGCACTGTCGTAGCTGGCTGTAGGTTTATTTTAATTGGTGTGCATATTTACATGATGCCCAAAACTATAATGTGTCGGATAGCACGATATACCATCGGCAACGATCCCTATTGCCGAAACATACACAACCAAATCGATGGTGGGTATTTTTCCTTTAACCCCTCACCACGATTAATTACAACATATACATCATGTATCCTTTAATGCAAACAGGGTCAAAATCGGGACATTACAATCCCCTCCCCCTTCGAATAACACCATCCTCGGTGTTCCAATACGTAGGAATACATATACATTTTGCACATCAAAATTTCAAAATTTTTGCAGATCTATCCCATGTTCGATTATTTACTTTGAACTTTCAAGACCAAGCCCCTCGGCTTCCACGAGCTTTGCCTGCTGGTTCTCAGCTTTCGGCTCATCCCCAAGTCGAGGAACTTTGTGGCTGTTTCCCTCTTTATGTTCCCTCGTTGGGCAGTCTCGGCGTAAATGATGTCCTCCGCATTTCCAACATTTCGCTAGCTGCTTCATCTTTACTTGCTCAATTTCCTTTGAGTCTTCATGCTTTGAATGTTTCTTGATGGATTGCTTCCAAAAGGCTTTTCACCTCCCTTTGCAAACCAATAGAGTCTTGCAAAATCTGGTGGTTCATCTCATTCTGCCTTTTTTGTATCTTAAGCATCTCTCCAAGATTCTCTTGGGTCCTGGCAATCGTTTGAAGGAGACTTCCAGCCAAGTCCATCAGCTTTTGGTCTGCTGCCATAGTCAATGTGCACCACTAGATTTCACTCTTCTCACCTGTGAAATGCATCATTGAAATTCTGTTAGACCAAGCATAATATAGACATTAATATCAGTCAATTAATTGCCCAATTGGCATGACAGTCCAAGTCTCATCAAGGAGACTTTCATATTTTTCATGCCTTCCCAACAGGCACATGAGCTCATTCATTTCCATTCTTGGGCAGGGATTTAACTATTCCAGCATTCACAATTTACTTTAAGCAAGTACACATATTCTATTTTCAGTCACACATGCATTCAACAATCTTTTGTTTTCACAATGCATATATATATATATAATTAAAAGGCAAGAGAGAGCAGCAAGAGTTTTTCCCCTCTTTGTCTTGTTCCATCCTGGAACCCACACCACCACTGTGGCTTTTCATGCTCTCAGCCTCTTTCACTTCACCATGAATGCTGGACCAATCCCTCTTGGTCATGACACTTAGTGTCTCCATTCTATTTAAGACCTCTCAACCATGGGGCCTCCCCACATGGTTTGTCTCGGCTGCTAGGAACTTCACAGTCTCACTAGAACCCTTTTCATTACTGCCCATTCTGAGCTCTTCAAGACAATCACATGTCCACATGCACCCCTAGGATGCTCTCATAGTCCTCGCTTCCAGTGATACCTATATTCAAACATTGAATAAATTCACATGTTTAGTTTATTCTCATCAGTTTTTATCTCTTAAACAAGAGCTTAAAACATCATAACCAAATCATATACACATGCATATTCATAAGCAAGAATTGCAAAATAACCCAATACTTATCTGTATTGTGCGTTTCCTCGTTGGTCCACAGGATCCTGCTTCACTTTGCAAGCCTTGGGATCGCCTATGGACTTGGATGTTAGGTCAGCACGCAGGATGATCCTCAACACCAAATAATTAATGTCCAGCCAGTACACCTTCGGGCCGATTGGGCTTGGAACAAATCAGCCAAGCCAACACAGTTGGGTTTATCAGGCCATGCACTTATATCAACAATGCACTTATATCAACAATAAATGACCAATTCCAGGTCCAGGATCTACTATGGATCCCTAGGCATATAACAACCCTATTTCGGTGACATCTTCACCACATCCTTTATACATATCAAGCACAGTCAAGCCAACCTATAGTTGGGTTTATCAGACTGTCCAACAAAGCCAATACACAATTGGATTTATCAAGCTGCAAGAAATCAAATTAACACTGTAACAACCGTTTACCCTTTTCTCTTTAGTGTGCAACACCAGACTGCATCTGTTTAGCCTGAAAACACAAGCAATACATGTAAACTCATCAGCATTATTGCTCTAGAAACCGTAATCATGTTTCATACCATTCTCTATCAAGTATTGAGACACCAGGAGTGCGTCCACCCCCTAGGGTGTAATCAATATTGAAAACCCTTTCATGATTCAACATCGGGAAAGTGTGCACCCCTTTCCGATGTGATCCATGTAGGCCCTATGCATACTCAAGCAATCTATCATAATGGAAATAAAATCAAAACATGCTCTGCATATGGAATTTTAATAATTTGACATGCATATTCTTAGCTAGGGTCACAGAACACTTATCCATTTTCCGAGGCAGTATCCCTTCGTTAAGGAGGAATGGGGGCTCCCTTCTCTGAGTTGACAATCCCTCGGTTTTCCATCCCAATTCCTCTTTACATTTCGTATCCACACATGTCTTACCGAAATAACCTATACCATCTCACTCATGTTGCTTACCAAACATGTAGTGCAGATGAGACATTCCCAAAATGTCCAATGGAGTTTCACTCGAAACCCATTTCCAAGATAAGGGAAAACCTTCCCATGAAGTTTGGCTCCTGCAGGCCATCACACATGATCTTCCTGCAGTGTGTACCCCTGGCACATTCATCAAATAACCAAACAATCAATCATTATCTGATAATACAATCCAAATTGACCGTTCCATAACCAAGCAATGACACTAGTAATTAAATTCAATGAGAATTTGCAACTCTATTACTACATAAATTGATTTGCTTGGCAATGAGGTGATCCTCAATCATGGGTCTCTTATAAGCAGCACTACTGTGCCCATTATAATTTTATGCTTACTAGCATAACATGAATACCCACTTACAATGCGTCCACCTGACACAATCTTATGCAAGCCAATAGTGATTAGTAGTTGTCAGCAATTTCTCAAATCTGAAATTTACAAATTCAAATTGACAACTCATTCTGCATACAGAATATTTTCACAGCCATGAGACTCTCCTCATAAGGTTTGGCTCTTTCACATGGTAGATTCCAGCCTTTGTCATGGTCTTACTCACATTGCCATGCTCCAAACAATCTACCAGAACCCTGAATTCACTTCAATCAGCCAAACACTTAGTAAGTCTTGATGCATATAACATTTTCATTGCTGCATCAATCATTGAAGCATTTTCAGAATTTATAAAATTCGAACACTTCCAGCTGTTAATCACATCAATATTACCAAAAATCATTTACTTCATGCAATCATTATCATACTTTAAATTACAGGGTACAATCCCCTCATTTATGTAATTTAAATGAAATGTGTATATACTTCTTACTTCACAAGCGTATCATTTGTACCACCTTTCCCTTCCATAGAGAATTTCCGGCAGCCAATTGATCATGACTACCCTCTTCATGCACTTATTATCTTTCCTTCACATTAGCTCTTGAAATGGTTCCAGAATTGTCATCAATTCATCATTTCAGCCATTAGTGATTCATAATGACATATGCACTATCTCTATGCATTCATGCAATGCATCACAACATTTGCACCCACACTTATGTATGCATATCTACAACATTTACTCACACCCTTCATATGCATCCATTCAATGCATAACTACAAGATTTATAAAATCTTTTAATGCATACCCCTTCAATGCTACCTTGCATTGATTCAGGAATACTATGCATTCAAACATACCATGCATGGCCCAACCATGACTACTTCATATAGGATGCATGACTATAATTAAGATTATCGGTGCTTACTTTCCCGAGGCTACTAAGCTCATAACAACATAATACATGCATGACACATTTCTCTATGAATGCAGTATAAGGTATGAGAACTCTTGCTTTTACCACTCCATGCAATTGCCATAATTAAACTTTTACCTTCATGGGTCCTACTTACACCCTTGACATTACCAGTTTGGTTGGTCCTTTGTAGGAGATTGCAGAATTTGCTCACCAACTTTTGATTCTAGGCTTGTTGCCTCATCCCTTTCTTCGTAGGGTTTCTGGTCACATTCATCAGCATCAGCACCATATTCATCCATGTCCAGGTTGTCGTTGGTTTTCCCACTAATGCCAACACCAATGCAATAATTACCATTAGTGGTTCATTATACATGTATAATTCTCACTACTCTTACCAACATGCAATATCCTATGCATGCAAGGCATATCCTCATACATTTCATGTATAAAACTTGTAATCATAATTAGCAAGACAGGGTTTAAGAAAATTTCCCTTTTTAAGTCCCTCATCTTTGCATGGAATTCCTCTTCCACATAATAGTTGGTTCGACTTCATGGTCTTTGCTACTTCTAGGCATGCAATTCCTAGATTTGTCCATATTGACAGCAACACACTTCTCTTTCAAGCAATCAATAGCACTTGTTGCTCCATGCTCAAATTCTGGTGACTCTCCCTTATTCCATGTTGGATAAGCTTTCCAATGCCTATCCACATGCTTCATTCTAACCCCAGGTGTGAAAATCACACCACTTCAAAAATGATGCTTTTTACCAATGTATTCTGGTTTGAAATGTCAACTTCAGCCACCTGGAATTTTCTTCCTTTTCAGCCCTGTAATCCACTGATAGTCTGCTGAAAATCCACTGAAAATCCCACTTGAAAACCCCAAAAATTCCTTTTGATCAAATTGGGTCTCATCCCATCTACAACTTCGACGCTTTGGTGATCTAAGCAACAAATTTCTCCGGCGCTCATTGGCGGCCCTATCAACAATAATTTTCCACTGTATCAACGGTTTCATCAGCTAAGGTTTCATTGTATCGAACCTGTAGTGGTCTAAGCTTTCAGTCTTTATCGGTGATACCAATATGTTGACAATTAGATCCTCTAAGCACTACCACATCGGGGATCGGATCATCTACTCATCAGAAGGCTAGTTCTTTGTCTTCTGCGGCCATAACCCTGTCAGCGGTCGGAGGCACTACTCATCGGATGAATAGTCTCTTAGGCGGCCACAACGACGGGTTCAACAACTGTTAATATTTTTCGATCGACGGTCTCATCAACTATAACTCTCCGATCTTCTAATATTTTCTGATGATGTCCATTGACAGTCTGATCCTCTAAACTTCGCCGACGTTTTGCCGCCGCATCGACGATCCAAACAACTTAAGTTTTACCGACATCTCCGGTACTTGGATGGATTTTTTTTCAGAAGATTTTCTTTATGGAAAAATATTCTTTCCTTGTCCGCTGCATTGGCGGTCTCAACAACTGTAGTTTCTACAGACCCCAATACTCCATCGGCTGTCGGAAGGACTAATTACTGCGGCATCGGCGGTATCATCAACTAACATCTGCTGATCACCGATGGCTTCGGCACTTAGAATTTGTTTTTTGAATTTTCTTCTTTGCATCGACTCTTCCTTCCACTAATGATCGTCGATCTGCTTCACTAGCCTCGCCAACTTCATCTTCTATTCGTCGTCGATCCCATCCTCTATTCATTGGCGATTCCAACCACTAATCTTTTTCGATCGCCGATATTTTGGTGCCTTAGAAAAATTTTGGAAATTTTTCTCCTCTGTCTTCCGTCGCATCGGTCGTCGGAACAACTATGCTCTGCGGCATTGGCGGTTGGGGACTCTATCCATCAGAAGGATAGTCCTCCAGCCATCCGCAACGGCAGCTCACAACCAACTAACCTCTTTCGATGTAGTCACCGAACTTTTCACCGCATCAGCAACTTGCTAATCTAAGCATTGGCGATGCGATCAACTAATCATCGTCGATCACCAACGATTTCATGACTTAGAAAAATTTTCAAAATTTCTGCCCCACCATTGCTGTCGGCAGTTCAAACCACTATCCTCTTGTCCCTTCCGTCGATGTTTCGACGCTCACATCTTCTAAGTTCGTCAACCAATCTGCTAGACTTCGTCGATAGCCCGTCGAGCACTTAAAAGCATTGCGGTGAAATTTACTCCAAGGACCTGCCGTTGTATCGGCTCCCCCTTCCACTAACCTTTTCCGATGGCCAACGGGCACTTAGGAAAATTCTTACAATTTTCTTCCTCCATCGTCGTAACATCGACTGGTCGTTCTACTAAATTTTGCCATCGTCGGGGTCTGTATCGGACGGCCGTCAGACTAATCTGTCTGCTGTGTCGGAGGACGTTCGTACTTAGTCCTCCGATGGGCCAACGGTTCCATACTTAGAGAAAATTTTCAAAATTCTCAAAATTCTCTTACCATGCATAGATTCCTTCTAATTTCTGCTGGGAAGAAGGCAACTTGCCTCTGCTAGCTGACCTTTCATGGCCCATTCAGGCCCATGTTGTAACCTTTGCTCTGATACCACTCTGTAACATCCTCGACCCTCTGACCAGCGAGGAGGACGCTACCAAACCATCAAAAACCTCGGGAAAATAGCCCCATGAACATGAATAGGCATATAATGTGGAAATATAAATCTTAAAACATAAAACATACTAAGATGCATAATCCTTCATATACATAGCGGAAGCAAACATACATTCATTCAAGCATACCACATGTTCATCATATTCATTAAACATCAAATATAATTGCAGAGATGGAATAGTCAAGAATACTCATCTTAAAAAGAATTCATCCTGCAACCAGCTACGTTGCTGCAACGTTCCACCCAACCATAGGCTATCGTGCTCATCAATCTCTCAACAACACTGGCACCCCCGAGCTGGGCATGATTCCTCAAGGAATAAGGGTCAAAGAAGGCTTACACATAGCCAAGGTACACAAATAAGCCAAGCTCCCACAGTAGGGTTTATCAGGCCGTCAAGGAGCTAGGAAAGGCTAGATGCTAAGCTGGTGGCCTCAATGGAGAGCTAAGGATGCCTACTCCAGAGTTAACCTAACTTCTAAGACATCCACACACCCAACACCAGGAATCAGTCCTTTCTCTGCTTCACAGTCCCTCAGGCCCTGACTTCCCTTTCCAATACTCTTCAAGGGTTGTGGAGAAGAAAACCAGCAGTTTAACTCTGTCTAAGTGGCTCCCAAACACCAGGTTTATCAAGTATACCCAGCCTCTAATCCCACTCTAACCGCCTGAAAACCAACCACTGCATACTGCAGTAGAACCAACAGTTCCCAGCTTTGTGAAGAAGGTAAATACAACAGGGTGACAACCCAAATGAAAAGGGTGAACACAGCTCAGGTCAGACAGGACGACTCAGAGTTGTTCTTGGCCCTAGTGTGGCCAAAACAACTCAGCAGCAACCCAACAAGGTCACAACAACCCAATCCCATAATGAAACAATGGGAACCTTACACAGTCCGCAGATGGGAAGAAGACAGATTCCCAGCATTGACAGGGAAAGCATACACACAACAGAATCGGGCCCCCCCTCTTGGCCAATCTTCCAGCTCACCATGTGAGATCACAGTCCCCAACTCCTGTGTGAGGAAAACCATCCCATTTTCCAGCCTATGTGTGAGGATTCAACAAAACGATGGGGAAAATCATGAGGAGAGTGAACGAAATGACCCTATGATTCCCCGAACAAACTCGCGGTGGGAGGAAAAACACCAGTACCACCCTGCGTGAGTGTAAGCAAGACCCAAAACCGTGAAGAAGTGGGAATCATGGGAGAGTGGAGTGAATGGAAAGAATGGAGAGAATGTTTCCTCTGCCCCACGTGACGTGAAGAGGAAGAGTCTGTTGGTGGAGTGGGAGCGTGGGCAAGGACTGACAGTCCTGCCTCACCCACCACTACTCAGCAATAACTGCTCCTAGACAACAAAAAATGAATGGGTGGCCGACACATGGCAAACTCCCAATGACCCCACGAATTGGACAACCCCCCCTTAACCTTAGGAATCATGCCCTTTTCATTTAACGTTGCACCGTCGTAGCTGAATGTAGGTTTATTTTAATTGATGTGCATATTTACATGATGCCCCAAACTATAATGTGCGGGATAGCACGATATACCATCGGCAACGATCCCTATTTCCGAAACATACACAACCAAATCGATGGTGGGGCTTTTGCCTTTAACCTCTCACCACGATTAATTACACCATATACATCATGTATCCTTTAATGCAAATGGGGTCAAAACCGGGACATTACATACCATGTGCAGGTAGCTTGAGCGCTTGGATTTATCACAGAATCTCTTTGTGGGGAACATTCCAGACTTCATTTCAGATCTTGTAGAGCTGGAGTACTTGGATCTCTCGTCAAATAACTTCTCTGGTTCGATTCCGAAAGGCATTGGGTCGGGACGGGATGAATCCAAGGTGCCTACGAAGGGATGGCCTTCAATCTCTTTCAGGTATGTGAATCTGTGATATTTTTTCACTGTATTCTCATATCCATAGAACTTTATCTGCTCAATATATTATCATTCTTGATATTTGTTTCCTTCATTCGCCCACCTAGATTTTGTGAAGTGTAATGCAAGCAACAAGACTCTAAGATTCACCTTTTTTGGAGGCTTTTCCCCCCTTTTATTGGGATGTCTTTGGTTCATCTTTCACTGGTCATTGGTGAGTCTTGTACATATCCTTATACTAATTAATAGAGTGAATCAATGGGATTACTAGTAAATAGCTAACATGTTGCAAGCTGTGTAAACTAACCTATTTCATAAGCACTATCAATCCACGTATTTCCAGTAATTAGATCCATATAAGTAACATATCACTTAACCTGGGTTCACTATACTCTAAGCTCTGTACCAATCAATAAAGCTAGGTAAGATAACTATACAAAAGCCTGTATGACTCTTATTACTGATAAATTCCACCTTTCCTATTTCATTATATATCGCTCAAGGCTATGGTTACGGGTTTAGTAAAATGTTAGTGATGATATGCTATATGATGCTACGGGATATTGAATTGGAAAGTACGTTAGACGAGGTACTACCAGTTTACCACCTTTTCCTTTGACTCCACTCTAGCTACCACCTTTGTTTCCCTTCTTTTGCTAAGTGAAAGAATACCACCTCTGCACTAACCTTGGTCATTGGTGAGTCTTGACTGTAGTTAAATGCAATGGATACGGTGTAGAATTCGACAGATGGGTTGATGAGTGCGGATTTTGATGTGTCTGAATTGTTTTAAATGGGAAATTGGAATGGATTATGGCATCTTCTGTGTTTTTTTCCTTGATAAATTACATTTAATCTGTGTCAGTATGCTATTCCTTTTAGTTTGTTGTGTTTGTAAGTTTGTGAATGTATATTGGTTTTGAGGATTGAGACATATTTCAGTTTGTACAGTGGAAGGATGAAGGGATTAAAATTTAGGAGGATAAAGGGTAAGGCCTTTTTTCCTTTGCCAATGCCCTGTTTGATCAATTGCAGTATGCCCTTCTCTTTTCCTTTCTGCATTTGGATGGGTTTAGTTTGTTTTTGTATTTTGATTTTCTGTGGTAGTTATGGGCTCCATTGATTCAGACTATCAAGGGTAGTTTCTTGCTAGTTGCAGCCCATTCATTTTCATTTGCACTGTGGAATGGCCCCAAACCATTCAGCCAGCTCTAGGCTCCCCTTACCACGTAGAACCTATGCTTCGTTAACTTGGAAACCTGTTGCACGTTGTATCTATGAAAATTCCTTTGAATTCAGCCAATGTTTGCATGCAATTGCTTTAACTATGGGTAGGCAGTGGGCACATGCTTCTCTTAGTGAGAGGAAAAAACTAAAACTTACAAACCTTAAGAGGGGCTTACCAATGCAGGTATATATACAATTTGAAATATACTACTTACACATATAACGTAGTATATCATAATATAAATAATTATAGACATTAGGATGCTACTAAATGAAGGACAATGCTACTAATTTAATATTAAAATATTTAGAGCCATTATATCATCCATTAAATAATAAATATTTTGTTGATTTTACACGCCTGAAATTATATTAAAATACCAACTTCTAAAAATGTAATCGACCATCTTCTCTTAGTGAACTTGCAAACCTTAAGAGGGGTTATAATTCACCATCTTCTCTTAGTGATAAAAACTAAAACTTGCAAAACTTAAGAGGAAAGTAATCGGACTCGCTGTTAGATCCTATGTTGTGCTTTCATCAACCAAGTTTAAACCTAGAAATTGGCATAGTTAAACTATTTTGGGAACAATGAGCTAGTTTGAGCAATGTGGATCTAGACTTTCCCCAGTAGATAATGTTGCATGTATCGGAGCTGAGATAGTAATCTAATAACCTGGGTTTAGGCCAAAGGCTGCTGAAATTTAATGAGATGTCGAGTCTTGCTCAACTATCATGTTTCTAGTGAAACATAAATGCAATCTTTGAAATGAACATGTATGCTATTTTACTTGTCCTTGTCCTTGTGTGCATGGTTTGGCATAGAATTAACAGGGAGCAAAGTAAATAGAATGGATGAAGGCCATTCCATAAGCCCATGCCTCTAGGGATAGGGTCTCTCCTTTATTCAGGGTATGTAAAAGTAGGTTAATGTGCTTTTAGTGTTAATTAGATTTAGTTCAAAAAATTTATGGAATGGAGAGTTATTTTTCTCATCCAACTTATATTTTTATAAGCGATATATTGAGCTCATAATGTTGTTGTTGACTTGACCTTTTATCCTAAAGAATCTAAAATAAATCAGCTGTGAGTGAAAATAAAAATGAGTATGCAAAATGATTGAAATTTTGTAATTAGCTTGTCTATAAATCCTGAAAACCATTCCCAACCTACCAAAAATGTGTTTCCAGTTTCTGAAACACTTCCAAACCAGGAAACATGAAAACACTTATGTAATGCCAAAAACTGCTCAACAATTTCCGACCAGTTTACTTAAAAAAAATGTATGGTTATGTGGTGCTGGTTATAACACCTAGTCTTAAGTTGATGGAGTCTATAACAAAAGTCTGATCGGGTGTTGAGTTGTGATCTAAATGGTCGTTTGAAAGGTTTTATTTTTGCATTGAAGTTATTGAAGAAATCTCGTTTTGTGTTTCCCGTCATTTGATTTTGCACTACAGAGTGTTGATTTTGAGTTATAAGGTCCGTTCTAGAAAAACATATGAATTTGATAGATACGTGATGCTTCAAAAATTGTGTTGCCATTTTTGGAAACCTTTTCCTAGCATTCCCCCATTTTCTGTTGTTTCTTATGCAAATTACCTCAAATTTTCTGATATTTTTGAACACTTGCCATACCCATTCCTCCTATTTCATTTTTTTGGTCTATTACATCCATACACAATCTTCATGAAAACTATTTCCTCATTTCAAATCAGCAAATCCTACTGTCTACTTTTATCAAAGTCCGTATAGATTAGTTTTTCTTGACCTTGAGTCTAACCAAGGTTGGTGACAGACATATTTTGGTTATGAATGCCTTTGATTGCTTAGTGGTGGGAGGAAGGTCAACATTGAGAGGTACCTGATTACCCTATAATCGTCCCAGTGATAAACTTCTCTGAAACTTGACCCCAGAATAATCACACCCCTCGGTAAAAGAAGTAGGGTATGTTCATCGGGCCTTTCTTCTTCACATTCCAACTCTTCAAACCATTTTTTGCACTGCAGATTTTTCGTCAACTCATCTTGGTTTATTTTGACTGGAATCATTTGTCTGTCCACAACTGTCATTTCTATGTATAAAATAAGATAGATAAGATAATTTTATTAATGTCCAAAGGAAGATAAGAGGATTAACTTTTACAAAGCCTCCAATTATTGGGTATATAGTCTTATTTCAGATACGCGTAACTCATGAGGGGTTCATTTTTAATTATTTAGACAACTTTTTATTGGGTGTTACTTGTTTAAACCAGTTCCATTTGTTTCGGGATATACTTGGTCCCCAAAACTCACATCCATATAGTGGTATCGAGGTTATGAGTGTTTGGAAGAGGGAGATGAGTTACTTGCATTCATCCATTCTTGCGATCCCAAATTTCAGAGAATGCATGATGGGAAATATCCTCCACTCTCTGGAGGACTTAGTAATGGGGTTGATGCAAATGTAGTTTTTACTGCATCAAAAGAAAGATGGTCATCCCATACAAAAGGTACATTCTTTTTTAAAAGAGCCCAACATTTCAGTCCCAAACCTCTCTTGCCTGCATCTATTTTGGAGCAAGAAAATATCTTTCCACCCTCTTTGATGTCTTTCCCTTGTAAATGCATCCCAACTTGGCCTCTTGTTGAAATCTAGTCCCAGATACTTGTAGTTTTTGGGTATCCTTGATTCTGTAGTGGTTGCCTCCAAAGTTGATTTGTGGTTTCCCTTGTAATTTGCTATACCAACCTTCATTTTCTTGTCGATTATGTTCTACAGAGGAATTTTTCTCACCCAATTCAACGTACCTTGTCAGTGAGAAAATTTGATTACAATCTCGAGTAACTAAGTTTTGTAAGTTGACAACCACGTGAGTTGTTTTTTTCGTTGACACTGCTTCTTTTAAACTCAAGAGAATCATTACAACCTGCATGAGGCATTATAACTGGTCCAAATAGGTTGGGCACCATAAGTGGGGCCTTCTTGCAAGTTGCATGGGCAGAATCCCTCTTTAGGCGTGAACAATTTGTGGGCTAGTTAAACTGCCAATGTATTGAACATTATTTAGCAGGCTATTGCATGAGGCATTATAACTGGTCCAAATAGGTTGGGCATCACAAGTGGATTGCTTGCAACTTTGCAAGTTGCATGAGAAGAATGACCCTTTAGGGGTGAACAATTTGTGGGCTGGTTAAACTGCCAATGTATTGAACATTCTTTAGCATGTTATTTAAACTGGTAGTGATTTCCAGGTTGGCACATCCTCATAGATCTGCATATCATGTGTCCCCTTGTTGGACACACTTTACACACATTGTCCGTGTAGAATACATGGGGACACTTGTCTGATTTAGGACACGTGTCCCATGTGTATCCAACACTCAAACCATGTGTGTCCTACTGTGTCTGACACTCTGGAGCCAAAAGTGTTAAAAAAAGTGCGAAGTTCAAAAAATGTGTCTTGATGTGTGTTTTATGTAGTTATGTTTTCTAATTATTAAATATATATATGTATCCTTCTTTAGTGTTTTATCTCTTCTTTAATTCCTTTTTAAAGTTGTGATGTTGTGAAGACGCCAATTTCCCATTAGTAACAAATGTCAAGCTCCACTTCACCTTTAGGAGATTTTTTGAGCTTTATTTAGGTCACGCACTGAGCATTCAAGTAATCTGATCTTCCAATTCATTTTTTCCATATTAATTTTTCTGCCAAACATTGATTTATTTACCAAGCACAGTTTTTTTTGCTAGTAGTGTATGAAGATATGGCTACTAAACTCTCTTTTTGATAATCATTCATTTATGCTGTTTACATTTTATTGTCTTGGTTTTATTTTTTTCTTGTTAAAAAAACTAAGAAACATTTTTTCATTCCCCATTCACCGGTTGCATATCATGCTAGCTTCTTGATGAAAATAATTGTATTTAAGGTGTTAACTTGAAGATAAGCAAGCTTGGAATTGCACATGCATTTCCATCCCTCACTTAACTTGTTTGAAAAAAAAGTCTTAGCCCATTTTTGAACTTGAGAATTCCAATCTTAGTTTGCTTGGTTCAACATTTTCAGCCTACTTATATAAATTAGTGGATGCATTTTCATGTTTGTTGAAGAGTAGACGTTTTACCTTTCATTGGCTTGCTGGAAATAAAAAAATCAACGCGTTTGTTCAAGAATGAGAATGTGATTCCAATCCTTTTTGGAATGAGAAATAATTATTGTTTTCTATTCCAAAACAATTTTGTTTTAAAATCTAACTCACAATTAAGTTTCTAGTATTTCCCTGCGTTGCAAGATCACAAATATCATAACAACCATCAACCCTTAAAACACTTATAACAACCATCACTTCCCTGGATTATGAGTCATTACAATAGTGTTGCTATACAATCAACCATTATCTTTTGAATATCCACACAAAGCAGTCGTATAAGTTGAAACTCTTTGAACTTTTAATTTGTTGAAGTTGAAAGGATTAGAGTGTATGAGAGCAATGTGTTTTTTTTAATAATAGTTTTCCTTAAATATTTGTCATTTTTAGTATTTCATATGTTTAGATAGTTATGCATAAATAAAAATCTGTGTAATATTTATTTTAGTATTTTTGTGGAAATGGTTTCAGGTTATAGACTTATAGAGAAATTGTAGATATTTAAAGACTTCTATTTCTTGGATTCCTTCACAACTTAAAATATTTTGATTGGTTTATATGGGGCTTATGAATGAATTTTCTGCTATGTAATTTACTGAGAAACAATGTCTGGAATTGGTCGACCTAAAAAACATGGGAGACAAATGACGCTTGATAATGCGTTTAACTTGACTCGACATGATGCAAATGTTGATTTTGATATAGATACGAATATTGAAGAAGAAGGTCCTCTAGAAAAGGAAGGAAAAGGAGTAGCTATCAAAAGATCATTCAAACCTGCATGGAAGTTAATGCACAAATGGGCTTATCCAATAATAGGTCCCAATGGTGAAGAGCGCATCAAGTGTTTATGGTGTGTTAAATTCAAATGTGATAGACCATTTGCAAATGAAGTTAGTAGTACAATCCAATTAAGTGGATTAAATGTTCATGCGTCATCCGAGGCTCATAAACGCTCAATTCAACTATTGGAATATGAATCGAAACAGCCATGCTTACCCATCTCAAAGCATATTGAACTTATGTTGGATGTTGAAAAATCCAGAATAATTAGTGCTATGGAAACTATGTATTTTGTGGCTATAAAGGATTTACCTTTAGAAATGTACAAAGACTTATGTGACCTGCACAGGTATAAGGGAACTCCTAATATGCCATTAACCAATGAATTTTCTTCGTATATTAATACCACTTCCGGTAAAGAGTTTTTACTTGCAGCAAAAGAGGTTTATTGGGAAAAGTTAAAGGCAAAAATTTGTTCCGGCCCTTTTTATTCCATTTTGGTTGATGAAAGCACAGATAAAACAATGGAGCAACATTTGATAATATATATTACTTATTTAATGGATGGAGGGAGAGGGTCATGCGTGACAAAATTTATTCGACTTCTGAAAATCAAAGACAACACTGCACAATCCATGTATGAAGCAGTTTCAGGGTTATTATCTAAGATGAAGTTATCAAAACATCAAATGGTGGGGTTTGGGTCAGATGGAGCCTCATCTATGAGAGTTATTTGTGAAGGATTGGAAGCAAAGTTGCTTCGGGAGGTGCCTCATTTATTATGTATTCATTGTATAGCACATCGTGAGGCCTTAGCTATAACAAACGCTTCAAACTATTTTCCTGAATTTATCTATATTGATAAACTAGCCAATAAAATATATTTATGGCTAGGAAAATCAACAAAGAGGCATGGAGATTTTAAGAGTTTTTTGGACCTATTTCAAATTGACAAGCTGCAAGTACTTCAAATTCATCAAATCAAGTGGATTTCTAGGGGGCAGGTTATGAACAGGCTTGTTAAAATCATGCCAGCATTATTACAAGAGTGGAAAAATGATGATACAAAGATGTACGAAATGGGAACACTATTTCAAGTTCAATTTTGCATCCATTTGCTTGTTGATGTCCTTACTGAACTAAATAAGCTAAGTCAACGATTTCAAGAAGAACATATTGATATAACGTCCATTGGTACACAATTAGATGTTCTCATTGAACTTCTTCGAAGGAGATACTTGCGAAACATATTTGGGGCTGGTTCTCAACATGTTTCATATTTCTTAAAGAAATTTGAAAATGGAAATTTGGAGTATATTGATAATACAGGTGTCTCACATGTCCATTCACTAAAATTTGAACCAATACCAAATTCGCTTGGGTTTGGTTCCGTGGAAGATTGTATTGACCTAGGAAAAACATTTATCCAAAAGTTGATTGAGTGTCTCAATGACAGGTTTACATATTTACCTATATTCAATGCAGCAAAATTTTTCAGTCCTCGTTGTTACTTTGAAGAAGAGGATGAAAGAGATTCTGAAACAAAACGATGGTTGTTACATCTATGTGAAAAATTTGATGTTGGAAACTCACCTATAATTGAAACTGAAAAATGTGAAGGTGAAATGGAATGTTTTGTTGTCACTCTACATCGAGCATATCCAAAGAAAAGCATGTTTGGAGCATGGGAGCAATGCAGCGGTGAACTGGAATGGTGTGATTCGTTTCCAATTTTGATGAAATTGTGGAAACTTGTTCTTATTCTTCCAACAAGTACTGCTAGTTGTGAAAGAGGATTCTCTAAGATGAACCTTATAAAAAATTATGACAAATCTAGACTTTGTTTAGAAACCTTAGACACTTTAATGTTTTTATCTTTATCAGCACCTCAGGAGTTGCATGAGGTAGATTGGAATGCAGTTTATGAAACTTGGAGAAAGATGAAGTTGCGACGACCTCTTCCACTAGGTTGAGTAAGTTGATTATGATACTATAATGTTTGTTGTTTTTGTAGATCGATATAAGATTGTTAATGTTTTGCAGTTCGATATAAGACTGTTAATCTTTCTGCAGTTCGATATAAGACTGTTAATGTTTCTATATTTCATTATAAGACTTTAATGTTTCTGCAATTCGATATAAGACTATGAACACTATGTAGTGGAAACTATTTTCAATGTGACTCCATCAGGTTACCATATGTTTAGTCTTTGGCAATTATGGCAATTATAATAGTCTTTGCAAACATATAACCATGCTAAGATAATGGTTTGATACAAACGAGAGTAATTTTGAGATACTGATTTATATTTAAAAAAAAATAGTCTTTAACTGATTTTGTCCATTTCATCCAATTGATAAAGGTCTTTCTCTGTTCATGGGCATTATACCTTGGCTTATTTAGCACCTAAGAAAAATATTTTTATGTTTATTTTTATTTTTAATGAAATATCTTTGTCTAACCTCTTTCATATTTAAGGCATACGCAAGTTGCATTTTTATTCAGATTTGTTATTATATGCATATATTTTATCATATTCAATTCAGTTCCTCTTTCATCAACTGGGATTAAAATTTCAAGGAGCTATATACCATATATGATTGAATTAGGTGTAAGCCTAGATCTCGAAACAACAATTCCAAAGGCTTGAAGTTGAAATTACTAGAAACGTGGATATTATGACCACAAACACATGACCAATTAATTCCTGTATTAATCAATTGACCATATACTGATGGAATATGTTTGGACAATGTTAAGTTGAAATGTTGTACACTAGCTATGAATGTGAGCTTTTGAATGAAAGAAATATCAAGGCCAGTCATAGAAAATATAGTTATGATAGTATGGAAATGCACAACAGATTGGTGATTTCTTTCATTTTTTTCTAACACATGAATAGGATTTCAAGCTATATCTTGATGGAAATGATTTCTGGCATTTATGTTTTCGTTTTACAGATATTACACTAGGAGCATGAATAAAGTAGGTCAGAATGCTGGAATTTAAGGGTGGTTATAGCTACTGTTTGACAACTAATGCAATCATAGGAGTATGAATATTACTATGCCAGAATGTTTCAGTGGAATTGTGGTGATAGAGAGCCTTCATGATTTAATAAAAAAGATACAAACGAATCAATATACACAAGCTTAGAGAGAATTAGCCATAGAGTAAACCAGAATGTTGCATGTTATAACTAATTGTTTCACAGGTAATGCAATGTAAGATTATAAAATTGGCTTTAAATATTGTCTCCAAATACAAGAGCCTCTTGTATGACATATGACAGTCCCAATACTGATATTAACAATATTTTTTCAGGTATATCATTTGCAACTTAAAGGTTTTTTTGCAAGTCTTGTTGGGTAATCTCATGATGGATTACGATGCAGGTTTTGATTTATAAAAGATGTGAAATTGTTTCAATAATTAGACGTGGTGAAGTGCCTATATGCAAAATTGTTCTATGTTGGTTTTAAAGGCATTCCAACAATGCCAATTGCAACTTCAAGGTTTATTTGCATAGGTAGTGTTGCTTGTCAGCAGGTTTTGCCAGTAGATTTTGACTTACTAAAATGTAAAACTTTTTTATTATTTCAACCTATTTAAATCTGTGAGAGATTTTTATTTGTTATTCTAGTAGCAGCTGGGTTTTTTTCACAAATTCTGGTAGCAACTGGTTTTTTTTTCACAGATTCTGGTAGCAGCTAGTTTTTTAGGTATATCAATTGCAACTTAAAGGCTTTTTTGCAATAGTCTTGTTGGATTAGCATGCAGGTTTTTTTTATAAAAGATGTGAAATTGTTTCAATAATTAGATGTGGTGAAGTGCCTATATGCAAAATTGTTCTATGTTGGTTTTAAGAGGCATTTCAACAATGTCAATTGCAACTTCAAGGTTTATTTGCATAAGTAGTGTTGCTTGTCAGCAGGTTTTGCCAGTAGATTTTGACTTACTAAGATGTAGAACTTTTTGAATAATTCAACCTATTTAAATCTCTGAGAGATTTTTATTTGCTATTCTGGAAGCAACTGGTTTTTTCAGGTATATCAATTGCAACTTAAAGGTTTTTTTGCAATAGTCTTGTTGGGTAATATCATGTTGGATTAGCATGCAGGTTTTTTTTTTAAAAGATGTGAATTTGTTTCAATAATTAGACGTAGTGAAGTGCCTATATGCAAAATTGTTCTATGTTGGTTTTAAGAGGCATTCAACAATGTCAATTGCAACTTCAAGGTTTATTTAGATAAATAGTGTTGCTTGTCAATAGGTTTTGCCAGTAAATTTTGACTTACTAAGATGTAAGACTTTTTGAATAATTCAACCTATTTAAATGTGAGAGATTTTTATGCCATTAAATTTTGACTTACTAAGATGTAAAACTTTTTGAATAATTCAACCTATTTAAATCTGTGAGAGATTTTTATTTCCTATTCTGGCAGCAGCTCGTTTTTTTTTCACAGATTTTGGCTGCAGCTGTTTTTTTTTCATAGATTCTGGTAGTAGCTGTTTTTTTTTTCACAAATTATGGTAGCAACTGTTTTTTTTTTTTTCACAGATTCTGGCAGGAGTTGGCTTACTCCCACATGGAAGCATGGTGTCTTTAATATCAAACTATTCACTCTGAATAAGTCGACTTGAAATGTTTGAAACTTTGAAGTTTGAAGTTCAAATTGCAAATAGAACATAATCAAGGATGGGTCAAGCTGCATAATCAAAGGTAAGTGGAAATTATTTTAAGCATAGTACCCTTGTTTGTTTGAACTATCCCTGAAATTATGCTTAAGGTAAGTGGACATTATTTTTTGCATATTTAAAAAATTATGCAACAACATAGTGTGTGTCTATTTTGTCAATTGTTTTTTGTACGAGTTTTTAAATGAATAGATCCTTCCAAAACCCAAAGTAAGTTGGTTCTATTTAATTAGATGGGATAATGGATTCATTCCAATATAAATTTATACTCTACACGTAGGTGAAATGTATCACATCTCTAATAGTATTTTGGTTCAATATAAGGTTTTGTTTCTATGTAAATATGTATCTAATACATGTTTTTTAGGTTTGCAGGTTTGGTTTCAACCTTCAACATATTCGCAAGGAGTTTGGCATCCAGTAAAATTGAAATAAAGGTAATGAAATGAAGCACTTTACCATTTGATATTTTGTTGTAGTTAAATGGAAATTCTCCTAATTTGCACACTATCCTTTTCATTTAAAAATGAGTTTAATGAGCATTACTATTTTTTTCAGGTTAATGGCAGCCTTAGACTACAATCCCAATATAAACATGATGGCTATGTGATCGCCAATGGAAAATAGATGTTATCTCTACCTGTAACAGGAATCATGATCTTGGATCGGGTACAATCGTATCCTTCGAGCTGTAAGAAAAAAAACGCTAGGATTGTTGGGTCTATGTCAGATCTTACATACCCCCATGGTTTTTTTTGATGGGGCAGTAGCTCATAAGATCGGAGGTGTTGGTGTGATTACATTTCTGTCTTGAAAAGCCTCCTTTCTCTCACTAGAGTTTCAACATGTCTACCGGGAACACAATAAGAAGGCAGACTGTTTATCCAAGGAGGCTCTCCCTATGGCCTTTGGTCTCTTGTCCTTCACAGAATTATATGAAGGTAGTATTATTGGGGGAGGTGAGATTCAGCTCTTCTAGAATCTCACTATAGAATTTTATTTGTGCATTCCTTTTGGCATTGATGGAAGTATTTAGATGTCTTTAATCTCCTCTGATGAAGCTCATCTCCTTATGATTAGTCGATCCCCCGAGTTCCTCCTTGGATAAACATCCTGGGTTCTTCTTGTGATCTTGTTGGACATGTATGACTCTCTCCCTGAAGAAAGGCAGGTTTTTTCTTTTGCTCTTGTTGATGCCCAATTTTGTCAACATTTTAGATCTATAATCATGCTATGCTGTTACTATTTTTGTCATTTTTTATGTATCAAGTTCATACTGCTCATAATTCAAACATTGATATTGACTCAGGTACCTATTTTTGAATTATGTTTAATTCTTCCATATTTTTCCATTAAATATCATCTCATATCGTACATTCATATCAAATTAACATTTTTTAAAACCATTAGGCATATAGTTTTGCTAATACAAGTTGTGTTCTCATAGGGACACTCATTCGAACGCTTATTCGCATGCGGACGACCATTCGACCCTTCGTTTGCACCTCAAAAATCATTTGTTTGCCTACTTGGAAGCATTGAAGATGCCAACAGAAACGTGTGGGTTTTTCTACCCTCCTAGCACACATGGTTCATGAGCTTCTACTTGTAAAGATTCGGTTCATGACTTGCCCAAGCATCTAGTGCTTCCACTGCCCATGTCCAGGAAACCACGCATGATTTGGGGGAAAACACGGCCTGTTTATTTATGGGGTTGTTTCCAACATTGAAGGTACTCTATTATTAGAGAGGTTGACCACCTAAAGGGTTGACTCTATTGTAAATGAATATAAAAAGACGTCTTGGGTTGTGAATCCAAGGAGAGAGAAAAAAAGTTTTGTAATTTTGCTTCAGATTTTAATATAGAAGAAATTCTATTCAGCTGTTAGTGTTATCTTTCTTTTCATGATTGGTGATTGATTAGAGTAGGAACGACCCTCATTAGAAGTGATGTAACCATATCCTTTGATTATCCTTTGATTCACATGAATATCAAGTTAAGCTATTTTTCTTCTGAAATAAAAAACATTATGGCTATGTACTCTCTCTTTCATCATATTGTCATGTTTTTCTATAAACTATTGCTAATAAATACTGAAATTTTAATATACTCTTACATTTTCAAATGAAAAGAATAATTTATTTTTACATGTTAACAGTGGTTCAATACCTCACAGCCCTTCAAAGTGAAATGGGACCCTGCCCTTCAAATTTGATCACTGCTTTCAATATCTCACGGCCCTTCAAAGTGAAATGGGACCCTGCCCTTCAAATTTGATCCCTGGACCCTACCCTTCAAATTTGATCCCTGGGCGCAACCTAAAGCCCCTCAAAGGGACGTGATATAGTGATATAACTGGCACTTAAATCGCTTTGGTTTTTTGGCGGCTGGTTTTTGGGTGGTTGGTTTTTTGGGAAGGCACAGTTGCATTATTTCTGATTATTTTTTGGAATTTAGATTATCTAGGTCGTCTTCAAATGGGCCAAAACCCCTGAAAACACAGTTCTATAACATAGTTCCGCAGCAAAGAGATGAAACTACTATTTCACCGGTTTTTATAACCAGATCTAAAGAAAAAATCACCGAAAAAACGGGAGGCTTTAAATGCCAGTTATCCCATGCCCCTCACATGCCCCTGTGAGGTTCGATGTCAGAATGTACTGAACGTATCTGAAATGCAATCAAATCTTACCCGAGGTCCAATTACAGTGCGAAAGAAAATGAAAAATTTGAATTTTATTTCAATTCAATATACTTATTCATTTCTGAAATGCAGTCAAATCGTGCCCGAGGTCCAATTACAGTGCGAAGTAAGATGAGAAATTTGAATTTTATTTCAATTCAATATACTTATTCATCGATATACAGTGAGCTTTACTACAACTTTATAAAAGACCATGTGCGGAGCAGGGGGGTTTTAGCCCGTCTTGTTCCCTGGGCTGCGCTACAGCTGCGCTCACTTTTGGTCCATGTGCGAAGCCTAAGAGGCAATTTTATTGTTACAAAGAAGACAGACAATACAGGTTTATGTTCAGAAAATTTTACTTTTTTGCTATGCAACATCATCATTTACAATAATAAAGTATACGTTTTTTTGGAAAAAAAGGACTGCAGACAATAACATTTTTCATTAAGAGAAAAATAAATGCAGGTCTAGCCAACAGAATGGAAAAATGCCAAATGTATATGAAAATCTCAATCAATATAAGCCTAACAGTTTTGAACTTTTGAAAAATATCAGCAAGAATTTATAGGCATAACAGTTCTGCAAAACAAAAGAATGATTAGAACAATCTCATGTCTTGCATTGAAAACATTGGTGTTTCTTCATTCTGTAGACTTCACAAGCCACCATCATTGCCTGAAACCCAAATCTGAGAACAGAGTAAGTTTCCAAATATATTTTAAAAAATATAATTTAAATGCCACAATCATTGTCTGAAAACCAAATCTGAAAGCTGGGTACATGCCAAAATATATTTTAAATAAAATAATCTTATTAATTATATAAATAATTCGCAGGTAGTTGTAACACGGCCTAGACTTTTAATTGTTTGACAATGTTAAAGAGGCACTATCCGTTTACATAAACTAACTATTTTAATCTGGGTTGAGATCATTTTTACATGTACTTATTCCATTTATCATTTTATTATCCATACCTTTATTAATTTTGTAATCTTCCGTTTTTGGTCTCATTTTATTATCCATACTTTATTATTCTTTGATCTTCCGTTTTTTGGTGGCTTTGAATCGGTAGACAAACAGAAAAGCCATGAAAAAGAGATAGGAAGAGTGTATCAGCAAGAAATGATTTACAAGTATTAGTGTGCTTGCCAATAGGTCAGTGTGCTTGCCAAGATTTTTGAGTTTTTTTAAGAAAATTCAACTAAACCAAAGCTTTACCTGAGAACATGTGTATCCAGGGCATTAAGAAGAAATAAAATAATTTAGAGACTCCTCCAGTGCTATATTTAAGAACAGGAAGCCAACCCTGCATCCGTTTAAAATGTTCAAACTTCATAACAAAATAAATTCAGGTCACTACATTTATACATTCGTACGCTATAAAGAGATTCTAGATGTTAAAAAGGTAAGGTAATTTGTATAATATTTATACAGATGACCTTTGAGTTGAGGTAAAACGGACAGAGATGTGGAGTTCAAAATGCAATCTACCTCTCGCGTAAAACGGACAGAAATGAATTGATATTTCCAATATTGTTATGTAATGATATTCTAACATGTTATGTAAAAACAGGAAATCATCACTTGTAAAAAATTTAGAGGCTGCAACTTCATCATGTCTAGAAAGTAAATATAAGATATTTCGTAAACATAAATTTTTAAAACCTATTTAAGTGTGTTAAAAGAATGTTTATGTCAAAATTCAAAACATGAAAGATCACTGAAAAATCCAACAGTACGGCGATATTTAAACCAAGAACATGGAAGATATGTTTTGATTTATTTTCTTCTATAAAGAAAATAAAAATAAAAATTATATCATAAATGTACAACGTACAACTGAAACTAAGTTTTCTTTAGAGTAAAAATAAATAAATAATACTAAACCTCGTACCTGAATTGAAAATTTCGATTAGGTCCAATAAATTCCATAACCTAAAACTGGATGAGTCCTTCATATTAACATTAAAATCTACCGCTGATATAACTCTAAGTTAGCAGATCTAGCACCAAAAGGTCTCTGCAACCCATGAATGTTGATAGATTGGCTAGAAATTAGCCTTGTCGAAGGGTAATTTATGAATGAAAATCCATATTAAAAAATATATCAACTCAGAATACTTTTGTTTCGCTTGCTTGAATCCAAAATAATTCCAAAGCATTTACCACAAAATATTTAATTTAAAGGCTCATTTCTGTGCTGTTAGATGAGAATCAATAAAACTGTGCCAAAATACCATTAAAATACATGGAAGAAATTGGAAAATGCTACGGAGTATGCAATATAATTGATATTATGGTATTGTTTTGGCAAAACCTTTTCAGAGCTTAAATCGATGGTTGTATCCCGATCCCAATGTCTGCTAAACTCTGCTAAACTCTTCTGAAAATTTTCTGAAAGCCGTAGTGCTAATGATATGCGATCTTCATGCACAGTACCGCACAAATCGTTTATGCACAGTACCAAAACCTGTTCCAATGATTTTGACATCCAAATGGTGATTGCCGCCACTGCAAAATGTACAGTTAATTTGAACCAATATGCATTAATCAGTTCATTCTCCCATCTGCACCTAATTTATATGATAAATTGAAAAATTCTTTCAAACTATTCATAATAACTTTATGATTACATACCTTGCATATTATTGTCAATAATGCAGTCGAAGCCATAGATTTTCTTCAATCCGCCCAAGCCATGATAACAGATAAGAAAAACATAAAAGAAAAAACGGTGCACCGCAAAGACACAGAAACAAAGCAATGCAAGCATAGTTCAACAACAATAAAACTAAGAAATCGGAAATACAAGAAAAGCACATAAAGAAAATATGAAAACAGGTAAAATAATAACAGACAGCAGAGCAATTTTGTGCCAATGTCAGAAAACAAATCGATCCATGGCCGTTCTGTAAAAGAAAACAGGCATGCAAGCAGGTGCATGGGAGAAAATAACCAATCCATGGTCGTTCTGTGTGAAAGAATTAATTAGAAAGATCGATGGAGCGGTCTAAGCATGCTTTAAATCAATCGAAATGAGTGACCGTTGGCAATACGGAGTGGCTGCTTTTTCTTTAAAGCACATTGGAATTGGAGCGTTAGAGAATTGGTACATAAGATTGAAACTTGCGCCTTGTTTTGAAACGAGGTCCTAATAATTAAGCTCAAGCCCGCTCTGCGGAATCGCTGATAAATGGAGCGAATCGCGATGATTCTACTTGAGGTACTCCATGTCGTACTCCATTGTATTTTTAGTAATTATCGTACTCCAAGTCTTATATTTATATTTAGTAATTATGCTTTGAGGAGGCCGTTGCATAATTGCATTCAGTGGAAGAGGTGACGGGTCAGGTACGGAGTTGAACCAAGTGTTAAAACTGGAAAAACGATGTAAGATTAGAACGCACAGAAACTGAAAACATTATTACTTTCACAAACACGAAACTTATGTTTCGATATAAAATTGTCTAACTATGATTTTTCTGGCCATCCGAGTATTTCTATTTATATTTGGTTGTGTTTTATCATCTATACATCGGCCATCCGAGTATTTCCACTTGGTTGTCTTTTACCATTTAGACAACAAGTTCAAATTTTCTCATTATTTAGTTTTTTAATAATTAATATTTTGATTTGCTTAATTTTTTTTAATAGTTCAATGTATTAATTTTAAAATAACCCAATCACTTTAAACTTTAAAATTTGACAAATTTTAAACAGAAATTTGACCAATCTTAATCAGAAATTTTCCAGCATAACAATGTTTTATGAACGGAAAGTTACAAAATATAATATACTTTTCTGATATTTAAAAAGTTTATTATCCATTTCTAATGCTAAATGGAATCACAATATTCAGAAATTTTCCAGCATAACAATGTTTTATGAACCAAAAGTTACACAATATAATATAGTAAAAATATTTCTGATATTTAAAAAGTTATCCATTTCTAATGCTAAATGGAATCACAATATTCACTTGGTTCAAACTTTAGCTTGGCCTTGACATACTACTTTAACCATCACATGAGATCACACGACTTTAACCATCTTTTTTGACACTCCACGTCAAAAAAAAATTAGGCATATGTAGTTTAACATAAAATTTCATCTTAATAGTGTGACATCTTCATAGTGAGCAAACATTTCTCTTTGATTGCAACTTCAACCATCTTTCTTGGCTCTCCTCAAGGTAGTTTTTTCTTTTCCGTCTGGTGTTTGACACACAACTTGATCTTAATAGTGAGCAAATTGCATTTCTGTTTAAAAATAGCCATTCTTTGAATCCGCACTTTGTAAGAAACCCATGGGAGGAACCTAAGGATTTTCTGTCGGACAGGGTAAGAATGTTCTCGGGCCACAAAGGTTGCACTTTAGTATTCGATCTTTAAATACAAGTTACTTGTAAAAAAAAATTATTTTTAATTTTCTTTTCTTTCTTCATTTACATCGAACACACCTATTTAGAATTGGATCATAAACAGATTCTTCCCTGTTAATTGTTTAAAAAAGTCATTTTAAATTATTTTTTTCTTTCACACCTATTTGCAATTGGACCATAAACAGATTCTTCAGTGTTAACTGTTTGTTGTAGATTCTTAAAATCTTTAAAAAATATTAGTTTTATAAATAGATTCTTTAACCTAAATCATGTTCTTGTTATATTATAATTGCTTCAAATATATTTGAGGTTGTTATACATGGTTACCATATTTTATATTAATAGGTTATTATAATTTTTATTTTGAAGGGTCCAATTATACTATGGGAGGCGATTTTCTTCTCCATTGAAAAGTTTACCAAGTTAAGACCTCTTATAAGAATAGTTATTTGTTTTATAATTTTTTTTTCATAAATGATTTTTAAATTTTATTTTATTCATTAAATCTAAGATTGAATCCAGAAGAATTAATAAATACAACTATCTCCTATCTAAGATGTTTTTTTAAGGATTGGAGAGTAAATAGTTTGATCTACTAAGATCCAAAAAAATTTGGTCCAGAATTAGCTTCATAGATTTTAGATTCCTATTTTGGACACTTTATCTAGTTTGAAAATGTTTTATTCCAAAATACTGGAAATAAAATCTTTCTATGTTTGATGGCTTTCCCTCTTAATTAGAATGATCTATTTTTTTGTTTTTACTTAACACCACCTTTTATATAGATGCTAAAATAGATACGGGAGAAGATGGAGCTTGGTTTCCAATTTTCTAAAAGTCAAAGAAATATCTAAATAATTTGTAAAGAATTCCAATTCACTTGAATCATGAATTTCAAAACATTGGTTTCACCATTTCAATTATAAACCTTACATTTCTTATTATTTCCTCCTAAAGGTAATGAGTTAAGTATCAAAGGAGATTTTGAATATGTTGGTAACGATCTTCAAAGCTCCAACATTCTCAATCATGACCAGGCTCCATTCAACGTATTACTTCTTTCTTTTCAGTGTTTTCTTCCTCTAGAGGAACCAAGAGATAGATAGATGATAACACAGACCTTCACCGCTTTGTTAGGACACGACAGACCATCTCTATCTCTGCCCAACACTAGAGACAGGGACAATCTTGACTCCGTCGCGAGAGATGGATGACTTCTTCCAGATTGCAACATCAAGGCCACCCTCTTCTAGGCAACGGTGCACTACTCATTCTAGTTCCTCTTCTAACTCTTCCTCCAATCACAGTACTATTTTGAGCTTCCTTCAGTCGGCCTCAAATGGTAGGAGACATGCTCCCAGTGCTTCCAGTGGCCCATGACAGTTTTATGGTCACCATCTTTGCATCATAGTTCTTGGATCCACTTCCTTCCTTGTAGATCTATTTGTATCTCTCCTTGGATATATTTCTCTCCAAGACGGGCTCTTCATTTATAGGGATAGGGTTTTAGTTTGTTTTTTCTTTTATCTTTCTATAGGAGCTACTTTTAGCCTTGCACTCTGTATTATTATCATGATACCCCAAAATCCCATTGACCTACATTTTGTGGTCATTTGTTAGACATTAATAAAATTATCTTATCTTATCTTATCTTATTATACATTTCAACTTCCACATTTCATTTTAGGGTTTTTACATGAAGATATAGGTTATGTTAGGATTAAAATTGTTAACTCTATCTAAACTTTATAATATCATTAGGCTTTTTTTTTTTGGNAACTTCCACATTTCATTTTAGGGTTTTTACATGAAGATATAGGTTATGTTAGGATTAAAATTGTTAACTCTATCTAAACTTTATAATATCATTAGGCTTTTTTTTTTGGTATTTTTTAATGAGTATTTTATGATTTATTTTTAAATTTTGATATAAACATTATTTTAATACTACTTAAACATAAATTAGATTTAAAAAAATTATATTAACTAATTTTTTATATTTATTTTTCAAGTTATCTCAAAATTATATGATTTTGATTTGTTTGATTATTATTGATAAATTTGATCATGAGTTTTCATTATTCAAAATCTATTTTTAATTGAAACCACTATAGATCCATCTAAATCTTGTTTCATAAATAGTAGAGAGGGATCAAATCTGCAAACCTTTCACCACTAAACTATAACACACATTCCTCTCAACCCTATGTTACAAGTTACAACACATCATAATAACATAATTCTAGTATGAATACTAATAGGAAAATATGTAAAAATAAAATCATAAACTTCTTTTATATATATAACACTTTTAATAAAATATAAAATATTAACAGTTGAATATTAAACTTAAAAAAATTCAGTAATTTTAAATAATTAAAACTAAGTTTTTTAAAATTTAGTTGAAGAGGAGCTAGTATCCATAGGAGGAATTCTGAATTATTCGAAATTTCAGTACAAGGTCAATACTACCAAATTATGTTACTATACAACATTTCTTTCTCACCACTATGTTTATTTTAATGAAACAAATAGATACTTTCTCCTCTCCTAACTAAGTTGTAAAAATGTAACTTAACAAAACAAAAATTGATGCAATCTACTTAAATACCTCTACATCTGTTATACCCAGTTTGGATAATCTCACTATTCATATTTTCTTATTTACTTTTGCCACATGATGTTGCTTACTCTTAATTCTTTTATAAATAAATTTGTAATGATTTCTTTATGTTTTTAAATCAAATCTTGGAATATCGCTGGCCACTTTAAGTCAACTCAAAGGTAATTGATGTTTTACCCCAAGGACATTTTATAAAACATCTTAGATATCATTATCTTTTTGGATCTCTTTACGTAACTTACAGAACATAAATGCAATCAACTGAATTCACTTTGTTATGGAGCTTGAACATTTTAAATGTAGGTTGAATGATGTTCCGATGGTTGGCTTCCTTGATGGAGACCCTTGGTTTCTTTTTCTTTTTAATACACAAATCAGTAGAAAATATACACAAGTTTGGTTTTTCCATGAAAGTAGTTGAGTTTAAAAAAAAACAAAGAGAGCCTTAGTTTTTTTCCTTTCTGATACACAAATCAGTAGAAAATATACACAAGTTTGGTTCTTCCATGAAGGTAGTTGAGTTTTAAAAAAAAATTGGGAGCATATTTCATCATTCCTCGCTGATATACTCTTTTCTTATCTCCTTTCTACCGTTATTCTTTGGCCAACTATTCAAAGTCTCCAAACATGGAAGATAAAAAAATTAATGAAGTGTGAATAATTTAATGAGAAATGTACTTAATATAATGAGAAATGAATTAAGTACATGTGAAAATGATTTCTATCCTACCACCTCCAAAATTTTCCAAGCAAATTAAATAATGTTTATGTAAAATGGATAGTGCCAGTTTAACATAGTTTGATTTGTTTGAGTGAAAGGTCTACACCATGTTATACTTTTATTAATTAAATTCTAAATTACATTGTCATATAACACTGTGTTTTTAGATTTGGGTTTAGAATAATAATGATAGAGTAAAGATACACCCATTTTTTCAAATTTGGTTTTAGAACAATGACGGTAGAGTAAAGATAAACCAATTTTTTCAATGTAAGATATGAAATCATCCTTTTACATTTTTCTAATCTGTTAGTTCTATAAATTCTTGCTGTTATTTTTAAGAAATGTTATGTTTAATGAATTGGTTATATATATATAATTCTTCCATTATACACGATTATGGAATCTAACCTACATCTATTGTTGTCCCCGACGCCCCGTAACAATTGAGTTGTCTCTGTACAGGAAGCATTCACATCAACTATAAAATACGAAGATGTGTTGACAAGTGGAACGATAAATCCATTCCGAGGTAAGAGTACTCTCTCATCGATTAATGGATGGGCAAGCTGTATGACAGTATTCCATTGTATGCACTTAGATCATCAGAAAGAAGGCATTGCTTTTGATGGATAATACGTTACAACATGTTTTTTTAAGATGTTGCCAGCAAGCTCTCGAGAGGTCGCAAAATGCTTCGAGAAGGCAGTCACAGTTTCTTCTACATTATTGAAAAGCTATAAAATAAAAAGAAGCATCCATCAGAGCAGGTGAGGGAGTTGAATGAACTGTTAAAATTGGAAAACTGTGAAAAAATTGTGAGAGTTCAGTTTCAAAATTGGAAAACTGCGCATGACTAGTTTGCCTTTCAACTGAAAGAAATCATTACCTTCACAAACATAAACTTTCAGTTATTTTAGAAGTTCTCATATGCTATTTATGTTCCAGTACTAATTAGGGTCCAGCCTTATGTTCTGTACACCATGGAGCATCTCCATTCTGTCGACATCCAAGTCAAAGCTTTACAAAGGGTAACTTGTAGAACAGAGCATTGCCATAGTGCCCATTCAGCTATTTTGATTTGGTTGCCTTTCAACATGCTGTCGAGTAGATTAATAAATGGGCAACAAATTAGGTTTAGGTTTATTACCATCGATTGTTTCTTGCTACATTTGTTTTCTAAAAATTCAAAGTTTTCAATAATCTTAATGGGTTGAAAATTCCTTGAAAATTTTCTTAATATGACTTTTAGTAGCAAACATTCCTTCCCCATAGGTAAGTAGAAGAAATATAGTAATGAAAAACCTGATTTTGATAATGAAATTTTGTTATTTATAAGATTTTGCATATAGATTTTTCAGCTCCCATTTCAATGAAAACTTGTAATTTCAACCATCAATGAAAATTCCTGACTAATTTATTAAAAAAAATCCAACACAATCACACGAATAGTCTATTCCGTTCTCAGTTATCTTTCTAAAAATGTGCTGTCGACATGGACATGATATTCATGCCATTGTGGTTTGCCACTCTGTTCTTTGACGTTGTGTTTCCATAAAATCTCATTTTGATTGTATGACATCCCATGTTTACACATGCAAGACGCTAGAGTTGGTAGCACAT
The DNA here is from genome assembly GCA_001517045.1 of Pseudotsuga menziesii. Classification (NCBI taxonomy): domain Eukaryota; kingdom Viridiplantae; phylum Streptophyta; class Pinopsida; order Pinales; family Pinaceae; genus Pseudotsuga; species Pseudotsuga menziesii. The sequence goes on along the minus strand of LPNX010372946.1, from coordinate 176,723 downwards.
AATCCAATTTTTATGTAAGCTTAATTGATTTACGCTTTCTAGGGAAAATATTATGTCTCTCATCGACCAACCATGATTTGGAGTTTCATGTATTGACCAAAACATTCTCATAATGTCCTTACAAGCACCGTGACATGTCACCGGGATAGCTTTTCCTTAAACGCCTTATTATTGCAACCCTTGTCCATATATTTCTGACATGTTTTGGAGACGATTCGATCGCTCGCTTTGAAGTGGGATAATTGGCACCAGGGCAAATACTGTATCAATATGATGTATCAATAGGCAATTTGTGTAGGTCACCTGGATCAATCCTTGGGGCCGCTTATGTCCAAAGATGACCTTTTACATCAAGCACTTCATGGATTTGAAGGATAGGTTCATTGTTGAGCCCCATTACACACTCCACCATTGGATGCTCTTTGTATTCCTCTGGGCCAGTTAAGGGTGGCCTCTCATAGACTTAGGGTAGAGATGGATCACCAAATAGATTGGTCTGATGGAATCTACTAGTTGTGCCATTTTTGGGAGGTTGAGACTGAGGAGTGCTTCATTTTTGTTTCCTTGTTTACTACGAGATCCCAGGGTGGTTCCACTATCTTTTCATGGAGCTTTAGACTTGGCAAGTTTCTTCAGGTATCTTGACTAGAGATGTTTGGCCATATATTTGTAGGCAGCCCTTCAGCTCCACCCCCTCATTCTTCAGCCACATCCACATCCTGGAATAACTTTCACTTAACATATCACTTCCTTCTTCACAGTGTTCTCATCTACCAGGGGCACCAAAAGGCAGATGAATAGTGATCCTATTTTCGATCCCAGATCTATGTAAACCCTAAGGACCACCTCCATTTCTACGAGACACCAACAAGATTGCTAGCCTTGGTCCCATAAGAATAGTTGTTTGATATCATCTAGATTGTAGAGACGAGCCCCCCTCTTCCAGGCAACAACACATTAAACAATTTAGCTCCTCTTCCACTTCTTCCTCTGGATAGACTTCTATCTTGAGATTCCTCCATTATGACTCAAAGGTTAGGAGAGATGGTTCCAATGAACCATGACAACCTTGTACCATTTGTATCATAGATCTTAGATCCATTCTCTTTGTATATCTCTCTCCTAGATCTAACTCTCCATCTTTAGAGTTGGTTTTTTAGGATTTAGATTAGATTTGTACCTTGTTAGAGTTTGCACTTTAATTCAATTTAATTAGGATCTTTAACTGAAAGAATAACAAGCACACCAAAACACAATAGACACAATAATTCTCATCGAGGAAAGCATAAAGGAGAAAACCCCGCAACTTCCTCAAAGATAGATTCGTCACTAATACAATGTCATAAAATGGAAAACCCAAAAATATGAAGTCTTCTGCAGCTCTCTCTTTCTCCTCTAGCGAACTTGTCTTCTCTCTCTTACTCATGCGAATTTGAGTGAGTGAGTGTGTGTATAAATGAGGGAGGGTGCCTCCCTATTTATACCCTTCAAGTGACTGACCTAAAACCTAACTGGGGCGACCTCCTAACCTAACAAGGCCGACTTGTCTTTTGGGAGACTCAAAATACATTTTACATTGTTTCTTCTGGGGACTATTGCCTCGACTTACAACATAGGTTTTACCTCAATGGCCTTGCATGACCAAACATAATAATGACATCCCCGAACGAAGGAAAAACATCTTCGACGAAGGTACAATAAAATACAATAATAATATACATTAGAATATCTTCCGAAGTTACATTTACAACAACACTCCCTCTTAATTAGGAAGGTATTCTCTTGTCACAGTCATCAACACTCTAGACATGTCATCATCGCTGGATCATTATCATCGCTGCTGTCGTAATCCTCATTTTGTTGATCATTGATTAGTGACATCTCTCGAATCTATTCCTCATAGGAAGTTTTACAGAGCCAACCCTTTTTCATGTTGGATGTAGGCCTAGCTCACATCTAGGTCTTCTGCATATCCACGAGCAAGCCATCACGTAGGTACAACCCAGGACCACACATTACATTGCCACAACAATCACCTGCGTCTCTTACCGTCATCTCATCGTATTTAGATAATCTCATCATCATACACGGAGAGTAGCCTAGATGCACACCTAATGTCCAAAAAACCGCCTGCATCTCCCACCCAAGAGCACCCCAGGTGCATTTCATCTTTGAATGATTAGCCCATGTCTACCAGCATGGGAGCAAAACCAGGAGCACCCCAGGTGCATTACGTCCCAAGGACCACCTACGTCTTCTGCCATGCAAGAACCAGCCTGGGCGAACACAAGTGTCTTTGTGACTAGTAGACATCTCATCGTCTCGACTATCCAGCATGGGAGTACAACTAGGATCACCCCAGGTGCATTACGTCCCAAGCACCACCTGTGTCTTCCACCATGCGAGAACCATCCTTAGTGCATTTGCGTCTTTCGATCTCATCACTCTCTCTTTCTAGGGACCTCGATTTGGATGACACCAAGCTTCTCTCTGATGTATTCAAACTTCACTTTGGCTAACGAATTGGTTAACACATTGGCTATCTGCTTGTATTTTGCCACATCCTAGAGCTTCACTGCTTCTCTCTGCACCATATCTCGGATATAGTGATACTTGATCTCAATATGCTTCGACTTGTCATGGAACATCGGGTTCTCCGACAACTTCACGCAACTATGGTTGTCGCAAAAGATACAAGTCGCCTCTAACTCGAGATCAAACAAATATGGCAGTAGCTTCTGAAGCCATACTGCCTCACAACTAGCCGAACAGGTTGCAACATACTCTGCTTCGACTATAGTCAACGCTACACATGACTGCTTCGTGATCATACCGAATCCCAAACTGAAGCAACATCCCTAAGTGCTCTTCCTATTTGTGGCACTTCTTGCCCAAACCGAATCAACATAATTGTTGTAAAGCAAAGTTTCCTATGGCTAGGGTTTGAGAGGCCATCAACGTACTAGGGTTGAAAGGTGGATGCAAATGGTTCTGCAAGTATATATAAGCAAGTTTCAGAGATTAGAATGGTTCATACCTTGACAAACGAAGGTTGATCCAAGCAGCCCTTCAATCCCCTTCTTGCTCCTCTCGCTCCTCTTGCTTCGAGAGACCTGCAAAACGAATTATACTTTCCTCAAAACAATATGACAACATATAAAACAATGGTAATCAAAGAAACATGAAATAATAATCTGATTAACATTATCATATGATCATAAACAAAGATTCAATCACACATTGAACAATGATTTGGGAAGAAGAAGAACATCACATCTTTATTAATCATGAAATCAAATACAAATATACCTTCTCTTCAAGTTGGGCACCTCACGAAACCTTGATCTGGTTATGCTGCTTCTTTTCTCAAAGTAACTCAACCTCCAAGCTTTGCAACACAAGGATATAGCTTCTAGGGCAAAGGTGTGGGCAAAGAGAGTCCCAATTCCTCCAGCATGATAATGCAAAAGTTCAAGTCCCCTCTCATGGACCTCCCTACCTCTATTTATATGCTTCTGAAGAGATAGGGTCGAAGGCAAAGTAGTTACAACTAAAGGAGTCATTTGCATAACCACCCAAACTACCCAAACTTCAAAAACGTATTTTTGACATGAATACGCGGGTTGCAGAGACATCAGTCGTGTATGCAGTAGGTATACGTGGGTTGCAATGCAAATAGTCGCGTATTTAGGGCATACGGGAGTATTATATATAGCAAGTTGCATACTATACGCGGGTTTCCTTAAGGCAACTCGCGTATACATCAAAACATCTCATTTTTAGGGTACTTCTGGGCATTTTCAGATTTTGATGTCTTCTGGAAAGTTTTAGCTGACTCAGATACCTTTTCAACGGTGCAGAGATGAGGTCAAACGGAGTTATAAAACTCAAGATATGGATCCTCCAAGTTAGGTGTTTTTCAGTGACTTTCATGAAGTGTCAACATGCGACGAAATCATGGGAAAGTGGTCACAGGCAGAGATGTGTCATTTTGAGCTATAACAGATGCCCCCTAATGTATGAGGTTGGAGGGGAAGACGTAGCCGAAATACATTATAAATGAAACAACTGAGTATGGAGAGAGCAGAGAATCCAAGATCAAAAGGCTCGAACAAAGGTACCTGAAAGAGAGATAAATGTCAAACAAAACTGATCTATGGGACATACAAGTCCATATACAAAACATCGCCATGAAGATACAGGCGGATCCAACATATGTATAACTGATGAAACTATCATGGTCGCTCAATATGCAAAAAGGCGCCATATCAAATCTAAAGGAGTCATGGCCACAAATGAACAAGGTGGATTCATGCTCAACAATCGATCATAGCCACAAAAATACAAGGTGGATCTATGTCTCAGCAAAATGTCATATAAAGTGTGACAAGGTCTTGCGCAACTCAGGCAATAGCAAAAGATAACAATGCTATTGTCGGCCCAAGGTCTTAAATCCAAACCGCCCAAAAGGTACGAATCCTAACCATGTGAATAAAGAAGTTGAAGTCGAACATGGAGGAAACCGTTTGATTACCGGTCAATAATGAAAATCGTTAACAAACGTGAGGGAAACCATCATTAATGAAAATGGTCCCCAAGGTACCTAATACATTCTAACAAGTGTGAATACAAGGACTTGAAGTCGGAACACTTGAAGAATCCATCTAGTAGAATACATTAAGGTATTCCCACTACCCAATAACGAGGGAAATTGCCACTAATGACTGCAATCCCTAAGGCACTGTCATAAAACTCTAAATCTCATTCTCAGAGCAAGATGTGTTACAGTCGATAGGAAGAGATCCGTTGGAAGGAAGGCATTAAGGCATCCTTCATCATCCAACACGAGGTAAGTCAGAGACTAATTAGATCTGGAATTGGTACAGAATTTCACGACAAGGACCCTCGAAGACATGATATAATGAATTGATACCAAGGAATGGACGACACAGAAGGTCAAGGCAACTGTAGAATGGCCGGAAAATGTTTAATCCTTGAACAGTGAGCACGACACAAAAGTGACTTAGGCAGCTTTTGTCACAAAAGAACCAACGACACAAATATGCAATGTAGGAGACATTGACAGATTCCCCATATCATTAAAAAAAAGAACCAACTGGAGGAGAAAGAAACTCTGAATCAGGATAAGGTCAAAAGACTAGGACCCAACTGTTGATAGACTCAAAACTGGTGCTTTGTTCAAGGAAACAAGACTTGCCGCCATGATGTAAAATACATGTGAATGAACCTCCCTTCCCCTCTTTCTTGTAAAGGTTTAACGAGTCTGTTACCAACTATTTTGTACAATAGTTGAACTTCCTATTGAGCCGCCAGTTATCGAACATGATGAATGCTCATCTCCAGAGTTCAGAAGTTTAGTGTGTTCCAGAGTTAGCCAGTTTTTGGCTGAGCTTTTTATCTTTGTAAAATACATGTTCATACCCCCCTTGGGAAAAATGTAAAAAATGTCCTAGCATTTAAATTTTTATAAAAGGCTCCGCTTCCCGGACTTGGGCATCAAGCCGACTAGCCCAGAGTATTTTTTCCCTTGGTTATTATTGGTTGTTGAATAAATGACCAATAATTTCTAAGTTTTTCACTCGCTCTTCCAAAGCTGGGGTAGTTGTCTTGATGTTTCGGCCTTGGGAGGTTATTAGAGCCTTCATGTTAGTATTTTTTGTCATGCTAGGCCATTTCGATTGAGTCGTATGAACATGTACTAGGTCCCCCTAAGGTTTCGTTGGATTCTGAGAAAAATATTTTTTTTCCATTTTTTAAGCCATTTTTTAATGGTTTAAATGGAAAATTTCAAAATGTAATAAATGAGTGATCCGGAGTCCGTTTTCGGCATGGTTGGGCTCATTTTCAAGCCCAGAGCAGCTTCATTACCCTAGGGCCACTTTCACCATCACTTGGTCAGCCAGAGCACCCCGTATGTCATCATTCAGCTAATTGAGCACTAGAGTAGCATTTAAATGCTAAAAGTGAACATTTTGGCACTTGGTCAAAAAAATTTAAAAGGTCAAAAGTCATTATTTTATTGGTAAAGTGACATGGCATATGGTCCAAGCAACTCATATGACCCACTTCATGTGACATGGCATATTAAACTTTGGGTTATAATGGTGATTTAATTAAAAGGAGAAATCACGTGAGGGTGAAGTATGAAGTGGGACTCACGTTGATATGGAAAGAGTGGTGGCTAGCGATTGGTATTAAGGTGGACCCATCCACTTAATGCATTATAAAATAAACTATCGTATATAATTCATATGCGAACGAGTTGCTTGTAAGGAGTATGACGCAGGGATGAAGTCACGCTAGGCTAATGTGTAGTGGGCCTCCTCCACGACTCATTCCAGAACTACATTATTTTAATAAATAAATAAAAAACCATGGTATAACTCCAATGCGTGAAGCATGGAACTCACGCATGGATGGTTGAGTGCATTATGGTGACGTCAACCCAAAATAGAGGTCACGTCAATCGCTGATTGGAGATTGCGATATTTGGTGAGCTCTTCTCTCTAATCTATGGCCATCACATGGCTCGGCTCCTTCCAATGGCGAGTTAGCACTTACTTCAACTCATACTCACCTATCCTTAAAGAACCATGCGGATCTCTTTAAGTTCACATGTTTCACACTTGGCCACTCCGTATTTGCTGGTGAAGCTTCCTATGAGGGGAATGGGGGGCGCCTTGCCAAGGTGCAGGCCACCTCCCCATCCCATTTATGAGAACTCGACTTTTTTAATGGGGATTGAACTCCAAGTTTGGAGACAGACAGGAATTCGACTTGGTGTCAAGTCCATTGGCTCTCAATCATTGTTGATTTGATTCAGGGTGTAGGTTTATCAGTTTTTTGTATAAAAGGATGGCATTGCCTCCTTTGTTTCTCATGGAGAGTTTGGCATAGAAACTCTGTTGGATTTTGTAAGCTTCTTTTGTTAATAAAATATTGAGACTTTGGAGGTCATTTGATGGGCTTTTGGCATTGTGTCTTCATCCTATGTGAAGTAATATCTCTTTCACCCTCCCCTTGTATTGCAATTTGATTATTATGTTTATTGAAGACTAACAATCTAGTACTTAGGCTTCCAATCAAATTTGCATTGAGTGTTTGTGTCTTCAGGGATTGCATCTAGTAGGAGCTCTCGGCATCTAATACCTTCACCATACAAGTGTTCCATTATTAATATATTTTGTTTACAGGGTTGCAAGCGGTTCCGGATCTTTCTTGCCTTCTCCAACAAGCTCCTAAAAACTCTTTTCGGTTACTGGTTACTAGTCCTGCCCATTTCTAAGCTGTGGAAGATCCAAGTCATACCTTTCTCCAAGCCTAGAATCTCCCACCGAGCTTGCCATCTTGTTTTTCTAGCTTGTCTTGGTCTCTTGCATTCGTTCCTCTCTTTCGCTGCCCCCTTTTGTCCTCTTTTTCCTCCTTTTTGCAGCCCTCCTTCGCTGCCCTCTCAGCCCTCTTTCGCTGTCTTTTTTTTGTCTTTTTAGCAGCCCTCTTTCGCTGCCCGCTTTACTGCTATTCGCTGCCCCATTTCTCACTTTTTGCAGCCAATTATACTGCTGTTCGCTGCCCTTTTTGTCCTTCTTTATCTTAGGGTTTTTTATATAAAGTTTGTGCATTGTTAGATTTCATTCTAGTTTCATTTCCTAGCTTGCATCTAGATTATTTTTTGCATTTTTAGATTTAAGTTTGTAGATCTTAGTCTTAGATTAGTTTCAAGTTTGATTTATTTTGCTAATGACTAATGGGTGCATGAGTTGTTTGGATTTTTGTTTATTGTAGGTATTGAGAGGAAAATAAAGTTCAAAGGTGAAGCAAAGAGAGACTGGAACCTAAAACACTTGGAGATTACCCAAAGAAGAAGAGAAACGCATCAAGAAACCATAAGGAAGATCCAAAACCCAATGAAGATGGTGTTAAACAAGAAGATCTAAAGCTTCTCACTCTCCTTATTGTCAAAGAAGTCATAAGACTTCTTGTTCCAAGTTTTTGCTTACTTCCAGTTCCCAAAAGGTTGAAAATCCTCAGTATTGTACTTGATTAATAAAAAGGCTAAGTGGGATAAGGCCTCCCACACTTTGTGTTTTCCTTCCCCCATTTGGGGAAGAGCCTTGTGTTGTCATTTTGTTTGGTTATTACCATGCTTAGAGTAGTTTCATTTCATGCTTAGAACACTAGTTTCTAGTTCAGCTTATTTTTGCTAAGTTAGTTTCTTTTAAGTCATTGTTATTAATCTTTTTGAGCTATCATTTGGTTTTCACATTTACAATTTGCTTGTCTTTTAAAAAGAAACCAAATTCTCTTGAACTTGCAATAACCCAAGTCAAGAGCACTCTCTGTCGGAGAGCATTCCCACTGCATTATCCTTGCATCAAGCATATAGATTAATTAAAGTCTCTTGAACTTCTGTCATAAGACAAAGTCAAGAGCACTCTCTGTCGGAGAGTTGAACTATGTGCTCATAAAAATAAAATCTTTCCAACTCACATTTCCCCACTTAAAATTTACCTCGTTGCTATCCCTCACCTAGTTTACTCTGTCGACCCTGAAAAGTTGGACTCGTACTCAGAACGGTGATCGAATTTGTTAATATTGCAAGTGATAACATAATAAAACTTTCACCCCATAACCAACGCACCGGCGTTATCTCGATAACTACTCAGGTAGTGGGAAAATTCCAAGTGTGGGCACCGGGCAACCCAATTTGGATAGTAGCTGGTTAAATTCTCTGAACACCTAGCTTGTGATTCCAGACAGGTCCGTCATGTCTTCGAACGGAGCCACTGAAAGTATTTCTAGTTAGGTTTCCTAGACACCTTAAGCATGATCATCTTTAAAATTTACAATAAAATAAACCAAGAACAATTGCAAAACGATCTCACAAACACTACTATTGAGACTTGTATTCCAGCGTTCACAAACATGTTGTAACTCCATATTGGCACTGGTCTTAAACTTCCATGCATCGCCTTGATCTGGACCACTTGTCCCTAATGTTTGATTAAATCATTATCTATCTATGGATGCCTTTAATTTCCAAGTCATCTTTGTATTGTTGGTCTCAAATCTTGCGTTTTGTAATTGCAACGTGGATTGCTCATTTTATTATAAAGTTATAATCATTCAAAAACTCCTAAAAAACACCCATCCGCATCATAACATCAAAAACACTTAAACACATTGAGCAATAGAAAACTCTTTGTTAGGGATGACCCCCCTTGGCTTCGTTAGGAGTTAGCCTAAACGGAGGAGCTAGGAGTAGGTGACAGTACCTGGCTCTGTGCTTGCCCCCAAGGCCACACCTCTCCCACTTTCTCAAGTGAGGAGACCACTTTCATTAGATTTCTGCTATTGGTGTGCATTCGGCGGACAACATCTTTTGGCGTCGTTACCGGGGACAAATCTTTTTGTTCCTGGACGACCTTTGTTTCTTTTAGTTTTTTACCTTTTTCCCTTTTTTGGTAGATTTTTAGTCCAATCACTCTCCGAAATTAGACTTAAGTCCACCTGGCGACTCCACTGTTAGTTAACACCTCAAGGTATTCTACTAGAAGAAACTCTGAAGGTTTGTTCAATTTCATCCCTGACCCTGAAAAAGTCTATAGGAGGAGACTGAACAAACTAGCTTCTCGTAGGATCCTTGCAGAACTTGGATCTGAGTCTGTTTCGAACATCCACCTTTTGTTTCCAGAAAACTTAGAAAATTTGCAAAACAATAATTGTTTCCTTGACACAATGGGTGAGTTCTTTACTCAACTCAACTTTATTCAGATCGCAGGTCAACCTCATGACATTCCTGAAAAGGCTATCGACAAACTTATGACCTATAATGGCACTGATGCCTCTGTCTCTGCTGAGCAACATATCAGAAATTTCTCCAGGCACTGCGGTTCTTATGTTAGGGGTGCTGATAAACATGAAGATGTATACATGACCTTGTTTGCTTTGTCTTTGGATGGAAAGGCTGGCAACTGGTATGATAATTTGCCAAACAATTCTTTTACCACCATAGCGGATTTCAAGACTACTTTCCTTGGAAATTTTGGCAGTAAAAAGGAACCTAGACATCTAGTAGCATCTTTGACTAGCATGAAGAAATCTGAAACTGAAACAATGGATGAGTTCAATAATAGGTTCACTGAGTTGTCAAATTCCATCCCTGCCACTTATTCTCCTCCTGCAGCTTCTGTTTTGGATTATTACATTGAAGCATTAAGTGGCAAGATCCAGTACCAGATTAGAGACAAGGAGCCGACTACTTTACTTCTAGTTCAGGGTTTGGCCGTCAAAATTGATAAGAACATGCAGTCTTCAGGAGAGTCAAACATCCAGGGTTACTCTAGGTCATCCGTTCCTCTTAAAAATGTTGAACCTAAAGGGAAGGAGCCGTCAAACGAAGCTTATGAGAAAAAGCTCACGGACCTAACCGAGAAAATGCAAGAAATGGAAAGGAAATACTTAGCACAGATTAAGGAAGTTCAGAATAGGGTCATAACATTTGAAAGAACGCAGCCTCCGCCACCTCCTAGAACTTCCCCTGCAAGGCAAACATGGCAGAGAAAGAATCCCAATCATGAGCAGAGGCCTCCTCATCAGCTAGAGGCTACTAATGTGGTTGAGCCTTACAAACCATTTTGTAGGGTGTGCAGAGATTTCTATGAGGAATCTGGCTGCCATTATGTATGTTATGTCTAGGAGCATGGTTATCCCGAGGGGTGCGGTCCTAGTATGTCTGCAAGTGAGCCTGAATTCATTCACAATGTAGGAGACATCTATGTTGACCACAAGGATAGTTGGAATCAAGCCAACCAGTTCTCTAACTTTTGATTTAGGTAGTTGGTTAGCAAACTCTAAAGTCTCGGTTCCCGTGCTTGAATTATGTAAAATTCCTTGTCAAAAGGAGAAATTGTTGAAAATGCTAGAGCCTCAAATTAATAATGATCCCCTTCCTACCTCAAAGATAGTTGCACTTGAAAAACCTATAGCTCCCAAGAAAGTAACTTTTGCCAACACTGTAGAACAGTTTCCCCCTAGTCAAGAAAATGTTTGTGGAGATCCCCCTGTAATCTTGCATACTAGGGACCCAAGAAAAGAAGATCACCCGCCCTTCTACATGTCATTGACGATAGGTGATTTTCTCCTGCACAACTATATGCTAGATTCAAGTTCAAGATCAAATATTATGACTAAGAAAGTCATGCAGCAACTTAGCCTTAGAACTACTCGCCCCTACCAAAATGTATGTGCCATGGACTCTAGACCCGTCAAAGTTGAAGGTATGATCGAAAGGCAGAATGTAAGATTAGCCAAGTATCCGGACATCCATGTTACCATGGATATCCTCGTTATAGATGTGCCGGATAAATGGGGCATGCTCTTATCCAGAAAATTCAGTGCAACTTTAGGGGGATCCATCCAAATGGACTGGACTTACGCCACTGTACTTGCATCAGAAGATTCTTTGGTTAAGTTACATACTGAGAAAGAACGAAGATATCATGTAGAAAGCCTAGGGAAACCATCGAATGAGTATGTCAACTACTCAGGTGAACTAGGGATGTACCAGATTAACTCCACTTTCTTAGAGCCTATCCATGAAGAAATTAAAAATGAAAAACTTAATGAATTGTGGAGGATGAACTTTGATGGAGCCTATTCTAGAGCAGGAAAAGGGGCTAGGATAGTCATTGTTTCACCCAAAGGTAAAGTTTTCAACTTTGCTTTCAGATTAGAATTTGAGGCAACCAATAATGTGGCAGAGTATGAGGCACTTCTACTAGGCATTGAGATTGCCAAGGACATGGGGATCAAATTGCTTAATATTAAGGGTAATTCTGACTTAATTGTACAACAAGTTAAGGGCTAGTTTGCATGTAAGTGTCAAAGACTAAAGAAGTATAGGAATGCAGTCTGGGATACAATGGAATTCTTTGATGTCCTTAATATAGAAGCAATCCCTAGAGATTAGAATAGTGCCATCGACCAACTAGCGTTTGTAGCTTCAGCACTTCAACCATCAGATGAGATGTTAGAGGGGGATTGTCTTTTAGAGGTTAATTTCAGACCTTCTGTTCCTGATAATATTGAACATTGGCAGGTTTTCCAAGATGATGCACAAATATTGAAATTTATTAATCATATTGATGAATTTTCCTATTATAAAGCCAATGAACGTGAGGAAGGTAAAGAATATCAGGATGAGGGTAACCCCTTCAATCCTGTGACACGTGGCTTTGTTGCCTTAGAGAACATCTTTGACAGAGTAGCGTCGAACAAATGAAGCCGGGTGAGTACATAGAAATCAACATTGGAACGGAAACAAAACCAAGAATAATAAAAATTGGAAAAGGTACCTTTGAAAAGGAAAGGAACAACCTCATAAACTTGGTAAAAGAATATAGGGATGTTTTTGCCTTCACTTATGACGAACTTAAAGCTTATAGGGAAGATGTTTTTCAGCACACCATTCCTTTGAAACCTGAATGTCAAAAAGGCAAGCCTTTCTGACAAAAACTTAGGCAAATAAATCCTAAGTTGGCACCCATTGTAAAGAAAGAGCTAGAAAAAATGTTAGCAGCAGGAATAATAGCTCCTATGAGACATTCAACGTGGTGTTCTAACTTAGTGGTAGTTAGAAAAAAGAACGGGAGTCTAAGGATATGTATAGATTTCAGAAATCTATACATAGCATGCCAGAAGGACAATTACCCCCTCCCCAACATGGAGACCCTCCTCCAACGGGTCACTGGATCGAGCATGATGTCAATGCTTGATGGTTTTTCAGGCTATAACTAGGTTGTCATCCAAGAAGAGGATAGACAGAAAACCACTTTCACAACTCCTTGGGGCACTTTTGAATATCTGAGAATGCCCTTTGGCCTTTTAAATGCCGGAGCTACCTTTCAAAGGGCCATGGATTATGCTTTCAAGGAGTTGATTGGAAAAATCATTGAGATCTACCAAGATGATCTCACTGTATTTTCGAAAGAAAGATCCAGCCATGTTGGTCATCTCAGGCAGATATTTGAGCATTGTAGGAAATATGCCATTTCCTTGAATCCGGCTAAGTCAGTCTTAGGTATTGAAAAAGGAAAGCTTTTAGGTCACATTATCAATAAAGACAGGGTCAAAATTGACCCTGAGGATAGAAGCTATACAAAAGATTCCCCTTCCCAGAAATGTTAAGGGTCTCCAATCATTTAATGGTCACATTAACTTCATAAGGAGATTCATTCCTAATCTAGCTGAACTCATGAAACCTATGTAGGCTCTCCTAAAGAAAAATGTTAAATTCATGTGGACAGATGAGGGAAGGAATGCTTTTGACACTATTAAAGATGCCATCACTAGGTCTCCTATCTTAGTCAGCCCGGATTACACGAAAGATTTTATGATCTTTTCTTTTGCTTCAGAAGACACTATTGCTGGGGTGTTGCTCCAGAAGAACTTCGAAGGGTTCGTGCAACCTATAGCCTTCATGAGTAGAGCCTTACAAAATTCTGAGTTAAAATATACCATTATGGAAAAGTAGGCTTATGCCTTGGTCAAATCTTTGAAACATTTCAGAACTTATATTGGATATTCTAAAGTCATTGGATATGTTCCCCATACTGCAGTGAAAGACATCCTGTCTCAACAGGATTGGTTAGGAATAAGGGGCACATGGGTGTCCAAAATTCAGGAGTATGACCTTGAAATAAATCCTACCAAATTAATCAAGGGACAAGGCCTTGCTAGAATGCTTACTCAGAAAAATGAAGAAGCCATTGAAATGATTGCTGAAAATAATATCCCTCAGCCAGCCATGACACCTGCGCTTCAAGAGCTTGATAATCATTGGTATTCCAACATCATTTTCTTCCTGCTCCACCTCACTTGCCCTAATCACCTCAAAGGTCACAAAAGAAGGGCTTTGAGACTCAAAACTGCTAGATATTGCCTTACCCAAGAAGGTCTGGGTTGGAGGAACCCAGATGGCATTATACTCGGATGCATCAATGAACAAGATTCCAAGAAAATCTTCATTGAATTTCACTCAGGATTTTGTGGAGGCCATTATGCAGCGAACACAACTTCCCACAAAATCTTGAGAGCTGGATACTATTGGCCCACGATATTTGCAGATGTTCATAAACATGTCAAGTGTTGCCAAGAGTGTCAGCTTTTCACGGGAAAGCAGAAGTTGGCTGCTCTTCCTCTTACTTCGGTTGTGGTCCTTGTTCCTTTTCAGCAGTGGGGTCTTGATTTTATTGGCAAATTTAAGGATAACTCTAGCAATGGTTTTTGCTGGATTCTCACAGGAACCGATTATTTCGCTAAGTGGGTAGAGGCCATACCTACTAAGAATGCCACTAAAAAGGTTGTTATTAATTTCATTGAGGAAAGAATCATCACCAGATTCGGAACTCCCCTTAAAATAACAACCGATAATGCCAAAGCTTTCAGTTCAGGAGAAGTAAATGACTTCTATTTTAAATATGGCATTATCCTATCCCATTCATCAGATTATTATCCACAGGGCAATGGACTTGCTGAGTCCACTAACAAAAATTTGATGACCATCCTTAAGAAGACTGTGGGGGATAATAAAAGAGCATGGGATAGCAAGATTAAGTATGCAGTGTGGGCGGATAGGATTACCAAGAAGAATTCAACTGGAAAGTCACCTTTTGAGTTAGTGTATGGACTCACAGCGACCCTTCCGGTCAGCATGCAGATTCCGATCTTCAGAATGTTAAGTGAATATGGCACAGAACAATCAGAAATGGAGCAGAGGATCAATCAGATCATAGAGTTGGATGAATCTAGAAGAGTTGCTCTTGATTAGTCACTCAGACATCAAGAAAGCATGAAGGGCACTTTTGATAAGTCAGCCAGGCCGAGATCTTTCCAAATAGGAGATACTGTGCTCTTATGAGATAAGAGAAGGGAGAAGCCTAGAAAGCATGGAAAATTTGACAGCCTTTGGAAAGGCCCGTTTATCATCCGCAACACGGCTGGCACCAATTCTTTTCTCCTTAACACCATGGATGGAGAAACATTAAACTTGCCCATGAATGGCCAACACTTGAAGCCCTTTTATCGAAACAACCTCCAAAATGACCAAGGGGTCATGCCTTGGCTTTTCTAAACCCATCCTTGTTGTATTTTTATGTACTTTATTTTTGTATCATATGTTATGTATCATATCCATGTAGATTGTTGTATCAAAGTTTCTTATTTTTGTATATTAGCATTTGTATTATATTTCACTTATATATGCTAAAAAAGAAAAAAAGATTTTATTTCATGCACTTTGATTTGAAAAAAGCAAAAAATATTTTCTGGTACTTCATCATGGCATATTTTTTATATCATATACATGGGACTAAGACACTTATGTTTACGTGCAAGTACCAGAGATTCTTGGATTCTCGGGCACTCTCTTTAATCAATAAAACAAGCGAGTACCCGTCCCACAGTTGGAGCCAGATGTTACCAACTATTTTGTACAATAGTTGAACTTCCTATTGAGCCGCCAGTTATCGAGCATGATGAATGCTATTTCCAGAGTTCAGAAGTTCAATGTGTTCCAGAGTTAGCTAGTTTTTGGCTGAGATTTTTATTTTTGTAAAATACATGTTCATACCCCCCTTGGGGAAAATGTAAAAAATGTCCTAGCATTTAAATTTTTATAAAAGGCTCGGTTTCCCGGACTTGGGAATCAAGCCGACTCGCCCAGAGTGTTTTTTCCCTTCGTTATTATTGGCTATTGAATAAACGACCAATAATTTCTAAGTTTTTCACTCGCTCCTCCAAAGCTGGGGTAGTTGTCTTGGTGTTTCGGCCTTGGGAGGTTATTAGAGCCTTCGTGTTAGTATTTTTTGTCATGCTAGGCATTCCGATTGAGTCGTATGAACATGTACTAGGTCCCCCTAAGGTTACATTGGATTCCGAGAAAAATAATTTTTTTTTTTCCGTTTTTTAAGCCATTTTTTAATGGTTTAAATGGAAAATTTCAAAATGTAATAAATGAGTGATCTGGAGTCTGTTTTCGGCATGGTTGGGCTCATTTCCAAGCCTGGAGCAACTTCATTACCCTAGGGGCCACTTTCACCATCACTCGGTCAGCCAGAGCACCCCGTAGGTCATCATTCAACTAATTGAGCACCAAAGTAGCATTTAAATGCTAAAAGTGAACATTTTGGCACTTGGTCAAAATTTTTAAAAAAGTCAAAAGTCATTATTTTATTGGTAAAGTGACATGGCATATGGTCCAAGCAACTCATACGACCCACTTCATGTCACATGGCATATTAAACTTTGGGTTATAATGGTGATTTAATAAAAGGAGAAATCACGTGAGGGTGAAGTATGAAGTGGGACTCACGCTGATATGGAAAGAGTGGTGGCTAGCGATTGGTATTAAGGTGGACCCATCCACTTAATGCATTATAAAATAAACTATGGTATATAATTCATATGCTAGCGAGTTGTTTGTAAGGAGTATGATGCAGGGATGAAGTCACGCTAGGCTTATGTGTAGTGGGCCTCCTCCATGACTCATTCCAGAACTACATTATTTTAATTATAAAAAAAAACCATGGTATAACTCCAATGTGTGAAGCATGGAACTCGCGCGTGGATGGTTGAGTGCATTATGGTGACGTCAACCCAAAATAGAGGTCACGTCAATCGCTGATTGGAGATTGCGCTGTTTGGTGGGCTCTTCTCTCTAATCTATGGCCATCACATGGCTTGGCTCCTTCCAATGGCGAGTTAGCACTCACTTAAACTCATACTCACGTATCCTTAAAGAGCCGCACGGATCTCTTTGGGTTCACATGTTTCACACTTGGCCACTCCGTATTCGCTGGTGAAGCTTCCTATGAGGGGAATGGGGGGCGCCTTGCCAAGGTGGAGGCCACCTCCCCATCCCATTTATGAGAACTCAACTTTTTTAATGGGAATTGAACTCCAAGTTTGGAGAGAGACAAGAATTCGACTTGGTGTCAAGTCCATTGGCTCTCAATCATTGCTGATTTGATTCAGGGTGTAGGTTTATCAGGTTTTTGTATAAAAGGATGGCATTGCCTCCTTCGTTTCTCATGGAGAGTTTGGCATAGAAACTCTGTTGGATTTTGTAAGCTTCTTTTGTTAATAAAATATTGAGACTTTGGAGGTCATTTGATGGGCTTTTGGCATTGTGTCTTCGTCCTATGTGAAGTAATATCTCTTTCACCCTACTCTTGTATTGCAATTTGATTATTATGTTTATTGAAGACTAACAATCTAGTACTTAGGCTTCTAATCAAATTTGCATTTAGTGTTTGTGTCTTCAGGGATTGCATCTAGTAGGAGCTCTCGACATCTAATACCTTCACCATACAAGTGTTCCATTATTAATATATTTTATTTACAGGGTTGCAAGTGGTTCTGGATCTTTCTTGCCTTCTCCAACAAGCTCCTAAAAACTCTTTTCGGTTACTGGTTACTAGTCCTGCCCATTTCTAAGCTGTGGAAGATCCAAGTCATACCTTTCTCCAAGCTTAGAATCTCCCACCGAGCTTGCCATCTTGCTTTTCTGGCTTGTCTTGGTCTCTTGCATTCGTTCCTCTCTTTCGCTGCCATCTTTCGTCCTCTTTTTCCTCCTTTTTGCAGCCCTCCTTCGCTGCCCTCTCAACCCTCTTTCGCTGTCTTTTTTCTGTCTTTTTTAGCAGCCCTCTTTCGCTGCCCTTTTCATCCTTCTTTATCTTAGGGTTTTTTATATAAAGTTTGTGCATTGTTAGATTTCATTCTAGTTTCATTTCCTAGCTTGCATCTAGATTATTTTTTGCATTTTTAGATTTAAGTTTGTAGATCTTAGTCTTAGATTAGTTTCAAGTTTGATTTATTTTGCTAATGACTAATGGGTGCATGAGTTGTTTGGATTTTTGTTAATTGTAGGTATTGAGAGGAAAATAAAGTGCAAAGGTGAAGCAAAGAGAGACTAGAACCTAAAACACTTGGAGATTACCCAAAGAAGAAGAGAAACACATCAAGAAACCATAAGGAAGATCCAAAACCCAATGAAGATGGTGTTAAATAAGAATATCTAAAGCTTCTCACTCTCCTTATTGTAAAAGAAGTCATAAGACTTCTTGTTCCAAGTTTTTGCTTACTTTCAGTTCCCAAAAGGTTGAAAATCCTCAATATTGTACTTGATTAATAAAAAGGCTAAGTGGGATAAGGCCTCCCACAATGTGTTTTCCTTGCCCCATTTGGGGAAGAGCCTTGTGTTGTCCTTTTGTTTGGTTATTACCATGCTTAGAGTAGTTTCATTTCATGCTTAGAACACTAGTTGCTAGTTCAACTTATTTTTGCTAAGTTAGTTTCTTTCAAGTCATTGTTATTAATTTTTTTGAGCTATCATTTGGTTTCCGCATTTACAATCTGCTTGTCTGTTAAAAAGAAACCAAAGTCTCTTGAACTTGCAATAACCCAAGTCAAGAGCACTCTCTGTCGGAGAGCATTCCCACTGCATTATCCTTGTATCAAGCATATAGATTAATTAAAGTCTCTTGAACTTCTGTCATAAGACAAAGTCAAGAGCACTCTCTGTTGGAGAGTTGAACTGTGTGCTCATAATAATAAAATCTTTCCAACTCACAAGTCCCCACTTAAAATTTACCTCGTTGCTATCCCTCACCTAGTATGCTCTACCGACCCTGAAAAGTTGGACTCGTACTTAGAACGGTGATCAGATTTGTTAATCTTGCAAGTGATAACATAATAAAACTTTCACCCCATAACCAACGCACCGGCGTTATCTCGATAAATACTCAGGTAGTGGGCAAATTCCAAGTGTAGGCGCCGGGCAACCCAATTTGGACACTCGCTGGTTAAATTCTCTGAACACCTAGCTTGTGATTCCAGACAGGTCCGTCATGTCTTCGAACGGAGCCACTGAAAGTATTTCCGGTTAGGTTTCCTAGACACCTTGAGCAAGATCATCTTTAAAATTTATAATAAAATAAACCAAGAACAATTGCAAAACGATTTGACAAACACTACTATTGAGACTTGTATTCCAGCATTCATAAGCACGTTTTAACTCCATATTGGCACTGGTCTTAAACTTCAATGCATCGCCTTGATCTGGACCATTTGTCCCTAATGTTTGCTTAAATCATTATCTATCTGTGGATGCCTTTAATTTCCAAGTCATCTTTGTATTATTCGTCTCAAATCTTGTATTTTGTAATTGCAACGTGGTTTGCTCATTTTATTATAAAGTTATAATCATTCAAAAACTTCTAAAAAACACCCATCCGCATCATAACATCAAAAACACTTAAACACATTAAGCCATAGAAAACTCTTTGTTAGGGACGACCCCCCTTGGCTTCGTTGGGAGTTAGCCTAAACGGAGGAGCTAGGAGTAGGTGACAGTACCTGGCTCTGTGCTTGCCCCCAAGGCCACACCTCTCCCACTTTCTTAAGTGAGGAGACAACTTTCATTAGATTTCTGCTGTTGGTGTGCATTCGACAGACAATAGAGTCCAAGAAAGCAAACTCGAGACCTTCTTCAGTTTTGGAAATCTCGAAGAAGAGACAGAAGAATGCTTGAAAAAGCACTAATTCATGGATTTTACGAGCCCGAACTAGTACATGCTCGTTGGTGTTTTCATATTTTAAGAGTCTGAAAACTCCAAAGAAGACTCCAGGGGGTCCTTTTTCGTCCAATTTAGTCTCCTGAGGTCGGAAAAGTATAAAACAAGCCACAGAAGAACTCTCTTAGCTTCCGAAGAAGTAAGGCACACATTTTTTCATATTTAGTCAGGAAGGTCCGAAAAAGGTTAAATTACCACCTGCCCAACGCACCTTCAGAAGTCGGAAATAGCCTGAGTTTAACAAGTGTGAAGGAAGGCAAGATCACCCAGAAAGATTCATTTAATTATGAGAAATGGGGCTTAGAACCGTAAACTCGATGCTTTGTTCTTTAGAGTTTAACGAGCATGACAAAGACATAAAGTACATTTGGAATCTTTTTCATGTTTAGGTCCAGAGCACAAAAAAGAGAAAACTAAGTTCATACCGGGCGTTCCTTTTCCGTAAGTTTAGTCCCTCAGGTCCGGAAAAGCGATAAACCTATGCCTGAGAATACTCTTCTCAAATCCGTAGAAAAGAGAGTGATCATTTCTCGTATTATTCCACATGGTCCGAGAAAGCGATAACCTACCACCAACGTGGATGCCCATTCACATATTCTTAACAAGCCTGAACGAAGAATTTTACTCGGCAGTCAAGTCTATTTTGAGGAGTCAGACCTAGGCCTAAAGAAACTCAATATCTTTCCCATGGCCTAAAGAAACTCAACTCAACTCGTGGCCTCCTTACTGTTTTTAACGAGCTTGAAGGAGAGCAAAAAGAATGCTCTAAATGCGAGGAGACGAGTGTCATAGACAGGTGAAACTAGTTCCAAGCGCAAGGAACAAACCTATGCATAATGCAAGGAACATGAGCAGGATAAAGACACTTGAGGAACGTTTCCTCAAGGCAAAGGGTGTCAAGTTGCAAAGGCAAAATGATACAAGGCTTAGCGACGATGAGAACAAAGATGAGGGCTTATACAACGAGCTAAAAGCGTGGAAGCCGACATCAGGCTCATAAGCACGAGTAGAGCACATGCAAATGCAGTTACAGCTTGAACAACAAGACAAGGTCAGTAAACAATTGTGAATCCAACTAAGAATCCCGTCTCCAAGAAACAATAGCATCAGGATCATATTCAGAAGAAAAGATCTGATGCGGGTCACTTTGGCAGAAATACATGTGACTTTGCTATCTTCTATAAAAGGTAAAGTCAAGGCAGAATTTACTGAAGAAGATTCTATAGCACCAAGGCTCAAGGGTTTATAATCAGTAAGATCAACCTCAAAAGGAGAGCAAAAATTAACAAGGGAGATAGAGTTTGCAGGGACAAAATCAGTATCATGGTAGTTGAAAAATTCATAAGAAAAATCAAACTCATCAGGATCACTGAATTGTTGTTCGTAGGAAGAGTCCAAAGACTCAAAAAGACCAACATAAGAAGACCAATCCATGAGAAGATCGGGCTTAGTAGGAAAATCAGGGTTAGACTTAGTTACAACTGAACCAATATCCAATAGAAGGTCAGACTGTATCGAAGACTCTAGGAAGACTTCATTTGAAGGAAGGAGATCATTCTAGATAGGACACATGTCTAAACTTTCAAATGGATCGACAGAGTGGAGAGCAGGCTCCATGGTCTGTATAGGATGACTCACCTGGTCAACTGCTGGGACCAAGTCCCGAGAAGGTAAGCATGAAAACAGAGGTTCCTTCTCAGTAGCAATTGAACGCAAAGGACATGAGGCCACATAGCTCACCTGCGGCGGGGTAGTGTCTATAGAAACACTGGGAATCAATAAAGGAAAGACCTGGTCTCTAGTTGGGTTAGGAGACGGATCAAGAAAATCCAAATGATCAATAGTGACAATTTCTTCGCCATGATTAAAGTACATCACACGAAAGAATGTAGACACCACAGCTTACATGGCATAGACATAATCACGTTCGAGGAGCATATTAAAGTCCAAGGGGTCTTCTATCACCAAGAAGTCAACTAAGACGTTCTTCCCACCCAAAGTAACAGGTGTTTGAGCAAGAGTTCCCAAGGCTATACAAGTTCTTCTGTCAAACGCCAGTAACTTACTAGCAGTCGACACAAGGCTGGGACATCCCATGCCTCGCCAAGCACGAGCAGAAAAGATACTAACTGAGGCTCCTTCATCAGTAATACAACGAGCAATCGTGTATGGTTCAACTTTGACCTTTATCTAGAAAAGTGCATCAGAAGGAAGGCACGGCTCAATTAGGTTATCCCAATCAAAGGAAGCAATCCGAGAGCTTGGTGGGGGTTTGATCTGAAGCGAGTTCAGTGCCCCCTTGTTCAGTAAGTTCTGAACTGGCAGTGAAGAAAATGTGACTAGCAGACACTTCACTCTCCAAAAGAAGAGTGGGATTGATCGACAATGGAACCGATTCAATCGCTTCGTGAAAGCCACTCTCTGAAGGGAGAGTGGGATTGACCAAATATGAAATTGGTTCAATCACATCAGGATCACTCTCCGAAAGAAGAGTGGGATCGACCAAAGCTGAGATTGGTTTGACCACTTGAACAACCAAAGGTTGAGTAGGTTGTTGAGAAACTATAGGTTGTTCAGGAGAAGGAAATTCTCGAGTCTCGGACCACACTCTTTGCACCTCTGCGAAAGCAGGGCACTGGTGAGTAAGATGATCTCCCTTGCATAGCTTACAAGGGAACTTAAGTTTGCCTTTCACACAACTAGGTTTCTCAACAGTGTCAACATGACTAGCAATGGTTGACTGTTTGCTCTTAGCATGATCAACAAAGGTTGAGAGTTTGCCCCCAACATAACCACCAGAGGCTGGGTGACTGGGTCCAACCTGACTAAGAGAAGCTGGTTGTTGAGAGACTTCAGGATGTTCAAAAATAGGATGACCATGAAACCAAACTCTTCGCACCTCCGTGATAGAAGGGCATTTATAAGTAAGGCGGCCTCCCTCACAAAGCTTATAAGGAAACTTGGGCTTGTGTTTTGAACGGGTAGTCTTTTCGATAGTGTCAACATGACTCGCAGTGGTTGACGGATTGTCTTCACCATGAACCACGGAGGCTGAGAGACTGCCCCCTGCATGACCTACAGAGGCTGAGAGACTAGGTCCAACATGACCTGTAGAGGTTGGAAGGTGTTGTCCGTCGATTGCACACCAGCAGCAGAAACTTTCCGAAAGTTGTCTCCTCACTTAGGAAAGTGGGAGATGTGTGACCTTGGGGGCAAGCACAGAACTAGGTACTATCACCTACTCCTAGCTCCTCCATTTAGGCTAACTCCTAACGAAGCCAAGGGGGGTAGTCCCTAACAAAGAGTTTTCTATGGGTGAATGTTGTTAAAGTGTTTTAATGGTTGCAGATGCGGATGGGTGTTGTTTAAGAGTTATTGTAGTTAAATATGTTTATTTATTATGAGTTTGACACATAAATCGAAGCAATCCATGTTTCTAGCAAGAGATTAAAAGATAAGCAATAATTCAAGACTTCATGAATATGCATTCACAGATAGAAATTAAAAAGGGCCACAGACAATTGATTCGAATATAACAATTATGCAGATTAAAAAACCAGTGCCTTATGGAGTCAAAATACTGAAATGCGTAAGGAAATTAACAACAAGTCTTGAAATGGAACTAGTGAATATTAGGTTGTGCAAGTGCTCTTGGTATATTTTTAAGGATTTTAAGTGATCTTAAGTGTCAACGAAGGTTCGTCAAAAGCCCGGAAAATATTCCAAGTTTAATCTGTTGAAGGCATAACGGCCCGCCCAATATCCCAGGCTGGTATCGCGAAGATTGACCAGCTAGCTGAGAAGCTTAGACAGCAAGGAGTTCCGGCGCCTCTACTAAGAAGAACTTAGGAAAATTCCCTACAACGTCGGTGCGTTGGTTATGGGGTTTAGATTTTATTACGTTTCCCTTGCAAGATTAGAAATCCAATGCCGTTTCTGGGTACTCCGATTTTGAAGTTGGTCAGAGCATACTCCGGCAAGGAGAAAACGAAGTTAATTAATTATGGGGGTGTGCATTGCAAATTTTATTAAGTTAATTAATTAAGACTCTCCGACAGAGAGTGCTCTTGACCTTGTCTTATGACAAAGGTTCAAGAGACTTATCTAATCTAAATGCCTAATGCAAGGATGTGCAAATTATAACTATGCTCTCCGATAGAGAGTGCTCTTGACTTGTGTTACTGCAAGTTCAAGAGACTTAATCAATTTGTTAAGATTAAAAAAAACACACAGATCTAAACTACCCAAGAGTCTCTTTCAGGGTTTTTAGGGCCCTAATCGGGAAAGCAAGGGGGTAAGTAAAACAGTAAAAAAACTACGCATTAGCTAAGTAAATAATCAAAGGAACATTTTTACTTCACTTTTCGTGAATGGTAAACTAATCAGCAATTAAACTATCTAACTTTAATGAAAATATAAACTTCCAAAGATTATGAACTATTCTATCCTACTTTTAGCAAAGCATGAAAATGGAGAGACGATACAAGCTTCCCCCAAATGGGGGAATAGGGGTGTGGGAGCCGTAATTCCACTTGCTCTTTATTAATTTGTTACAATGCTTTCCTTTTGCTACCTTTTTTGCTTCTTTATTTACTCCTGGAAGACCTTTGGAGCAATCTGCAGAAGGGGAAAAGAAGAAGAGGGAATTTATGGTTTTTTAGGGCTTGCTTCTTCAGAATTTCGCCAGCATTTCCGCTGTACCTGTCACAAAAGTAAAAAATCAGCAAGCATGTATTGTTAAAATATGGTAGGAAAGACCATGCAAAAAAAAAAATTTAAAAATATTTTGGAAAATTTTTTATACTTAGAATTTTTTTTGAATTTTTACATGCAAAGCATAAAATTTTTCTCGATCTAATGAAGTAAACTAGATCTAGCAAAGGCCCTAAAAACAGATCTGAAATAGTAAATATTTGAAACTTGGATCTATTTTATGAGCAAGCACAAAAATTAAAGAACAAGGGTAAAGAAAGAAGTTTCTTGTGGATGGAACACGAGATGGAGGAAGACTCTGGCTTTCTTTCGAATGGGAAGAGACCGATCTTGTAGGCCCTGCAATTACAATATGTTAAATAGTAAGTTGCTTGAAGCTTGGGCTGGATGCAGCTGAACTCGCACCCTTCTTCAACCTGTGACCTGATAATACCAAAACTCAGATATAAGTGAGATCATATATATGAAAAGTATGCAAAGGAAATTCAATCGAAATCAATATTACGTATAACTAACTACTCATATTCATCAAGATTAGAACATACTTTGCATAAATAACCGAATTGAAACTACAAACAGCTATTCTACCGTGCCAATAGTGGCCCTCTTGAGATTAACACATAAATAGATCTCATTCAAGTAAAAAAGAGTAAAGGGTTTAGGAGCAGTATCACCTCAACCATAGAACATTCACCACATGCAAAGAGATATGGACCTCCAAAGTCGAAAATCTTATTAATCAAATGTAAGCAAAGCTTAATACAATTTTTGCAGAGTAACTCCAGCACAAAAGTTCCATCCGAATAGAGCTAAAGGAGCCTCTATTTATACAATGAGAGGACCCAAAACCCTAAAACCAAAAACCCTGACCTAACCGGCTTGGCAGCTAATTGAGAGTCCAGACTTGAAGAAGATGAGCTAAGAGTGAGGGGAGGCCTCCACCTAGGCAAGCACCCCCACTCCAACCCTAAACACTAAAAACAAGCCACTGAGGAAGCCACACGTGTGAAGACACCCTCTTGAGGAGAGAGGGGTGTGAGCTAGATGATGAGGGCATGAGCATTAAAGAGGCACCACTTGCTAGGTCTGGAGGAAGCACATGCTAGGTATGGAGGAGCCACTACCCAGTAATCATCAGTGCAAGAGCCAGTTCTGCCTCAATCAAAACATCAATCCAATGGGTGCTCTCCACCTCCTCCAATTCGTGAGCCAGCTAAAGAGGGTGAATTTGTTAAGTAAAGGTGTCATGAATACTCACTGAATGCTGACTGAAGCTACCTCCTGTTAACTCCAATCATCATAAATGCCCAATGCCATGTCATTTTGCATTTCATTTAGCCGAATTCGAATTAATTTGGAGAGATTTGGATTTTCTCCAAAATAATCATTTTTTATTAATTAATCAATATTTTTCCGAAAACTGACTTTTTTGAGAAAATATGCGTTATGTGGCCGAATGATGATCTGAAAGTTGGATCTGACTGGCTGGATGATCGAGAATGATTTTTGGCTTAGGGTTAGAGCCTCCAATCACTGAATTTGGGTTCTGGATGACTAACTTATTACAAATTGAATTTTTCCATTTAAATTATGGAAAAATTTAATTAAAAACTTTGGAAAAAATTAAAAAATTAAAAAATAACGTGTCCAGTAAAATTCTTTCAGAAATTTTTTTGAGTGTCCTAGTGACTTAGGACATGACCATTCTCTATTCTAATAATGCCTAGTAGGTTTATATACACTTAGTTGGGCTCTAATAACCCCCCAAAGCCTAGAATTCAAAATCAGGCATTCCAGCTTTGGAGGAAGTGGGAGAAAACCTCGTCAATTATACTCTGCTATAGGCAAAGCATAATTGTCAAGGGCAAAAAACTCCCTGGAATACCTTAATTGAAATTCTACGTCTTAGGAGATGGAACCACTCAAAACACCCTACTAGCACATTTTATTACAAACCCTGCGGGGCCATGGTCAAAATTATTCAAACAAAAAACTGACTAGCTAAAACTGGCTAGACACAAAGGCAGATCATCTGATACACTGGAAACAAACATTGGTCATGTTTGTCAACTGGCAGCTCCTCAGGTAATCCAACTATAGTACAAAAGAGTCGGCAACATCTGGCTCCAACTGTGGGACGGGTACTCGCTTGATCTATTGATCAAAGAGAGTGCTTGAGAATCCAGGAATTTCTGGTACCTGCATGTAAATAGAAGTGTCTTAATCCCATATATATGATAAAAAATATGCCATGATGAAATACCAAAAAATATTTTTTGCTTTTTTAAAATCAAAGTACATGAAATAAACTTTTTCTTTTTCAACATATATAAGTGAAATGTAATACAAATGCTAATATACAAAAATAAGAAACTTTGATACAACATTCTACATGGATATGATACATAACATATGATACAAAAAATAAAGTACATAAAAATACAACAAAAATGGGTTTAGAAAAGCCCTGGGATGACCCCTTGGTCATCTTGGAGGTTGTTTTGATAAAAGGGCTTCAAGTGTTGGCCATTCATGGGCAAGTTTAATGTTTCTCCATCCATGGTGTTAAGGAGAAAAGAATTGGTGCCAGCCGTATCGCGGATGATAAACGGGCCTTTCCAAAGGCTGTCAAATTTCCCATGCTTCCCAGGCTTCTCCCTTCTCTTATCCCATAAGAGAACAGTATCTCCTACTTAGAAAGATCTCGGCCTAGCTGACTTATCAAAAGTGCCCTTCATGCTTTCTTGATGTTTGAGTGACTGATCAAGGGCAACTCTTCTAGATTCATCCAATTCTATGATCTGATTGATCCTCTGCTCCATTTCTGATTGTTCTGTGCCATACTCACTTAACATCCTGAAGATCGGAATCTGCATACTGACCAGAAGGGTGGCTATGAGTCCATAAACTAACTCAAAAGGTGACTTTCCAGTTGAGTTCTTCTTAGTAATCCTATCCACCCACACAACATACTTAATCTTGTTATCCCATGATCTTTTATTATCCCCCACAGTCTTCTTAAGGATAGTCATCAAATTTTTATTAGTGGACTCAACAAGTCCATTGCCCTGTGGATAATAATCAGATGAGTGGGATAGGATAATGCCATATTTAAAACAGAGATCATTTACCTTTTCGGAACTAAAAGCTTTGGCATTATCGGTTGTTATCTTAAGGGGAGTTCCGAATCTGGTGATGATTCTTTCCTCGATGAAATCTATAACAAGTGGCAGTTTTAGTGGGTATAGCCTCTACCCACTTTGTGAAATAATCGGTTGCTATGAGAATCCAGCAAAAACAATTGCTAGAGTTATCCTTAAATTTTCCAATAAAATCAAGCCCCCACTACTGAAAAGGGGCAAGGACCACAACCGGAGTAAGGGGAAGAGCAACCAACTTCTGCTTCCCAGTGAAAAGCTGACACTCTTGGCAACACTTAACATGCTTGTGAGCATCTGAAAAAATAGTGGGCCAATAATAACCAGCTCTCAAGATTTTGTGGGCAGTTGTATTTGCTGCATAATGGCCTCCACAAAATCCTGAGTGAAACTCTGCTAAGATCTTCTTGGAATTCTGCTCGTTGATGCACCTAAGTATGATACCATCTGGGTTCCTCCAACCCAGACCCTCTTGGGTAAGGCAATACCTAACCGTCTTAAGTCTCAAAGCCCTACACTTGTGACCTTTGAGGTGATCCGGGAAAGTGAGATGGAGAAGGAAGAAAATGATATCGAAATACCAATGATTGTCAAGCTCTTGAAGGGCAGGAGTCATGGCAGGCTGAGGGATATTATTTTCTGCAATCATTTCAATGGCTTCTTCATTTTTTTGAGTAAGCATTCTAGCAAGGCCTTGTCCCTTGATTAATTTAGTGGGGCTTTATTTCAAGGTCATACTCCTGGATCTTGGACACCCATGTATCCCTTATTCCTAAACAATCCTTTCGAGACAGGATATCTTTTACTGCAGTATGGGGAACATATCCAATAACCTTAGAATACCCAATATAGGTCTTGAAATGTTTTAAATATTTAACCAAGGCATAAGTTGGCTTTTCCATGATGGTATACTTTAGTTCGGAATTCTGCAAGGCTCTGCTCATGAATGCTATAGGTTGCTCGAACCCTTCGAAGTTCTTTTGGAGCAACACACCGGCAATAGTGTCTTTTGAAGCAAAGGAAAAGATCATGAAATCTTTTGCGTAATCTGGGCTGACTAAGACTGGAGACCTGGTAATGGCATTCTTTATAGAATCAAAGGTTTTCCTTCCTTCACTAGTCCACACAAACTTGACATTTTTCTTAAGGCCTGCAAAGGTTTCATTAATTCGGCCAAGTTAGGAATAAATCTTCTGATAAAATTTATATGACCATTGAAGGATTGGAGGGCTTTCACATTCTTAGGAAGGGGAATCTTTCTTATGGCCTCTATTCTTTCAGGATCAATTTTGACACCATCCTTATTGATAATGTGTCCTAAGAGTTTTCCCTCTTCTATGCCCAAAACTGACTTAGCCGGATTCAAAGAAATACCATACTTCCTACATCGCTCGAAAATCTGCCTGAGATGACTAACATGGCTAGATCTTTCTTTCGAAAATACAGTGAGATCATCTTGATAGATCTCAATTATTTTTCCAATCAACTCCTTGAAAGCATAATCCATGGCCCTTTGGAAAGTAGCTCCTACATTTAAAAAGCCAAAAGGGATTCTTAGATATTCAAAAGTGCCCCAAGGAGATGTGAAAGTGGTTTTATGCATGTCTTCCTCTTGAATAACTACCTGATTATAGCCAAAAAAACCATCCAGCATTGACATCATGCTTGATCCAATGACCCGTTGGAGGAGGGTCTCCATGTTAGGGAGGGGGTAATTGTCCTTCTGACATGATATGTTTAGATTTCTGAAATCTATACATATCCTTAAACTCCTGTTCTTTTTTCTAACTACTACCTGTTGTCGCCCGAAACTGGCACGCGGGTGCTGAAAGCCCAAACCGCGGGCGCGCCGACCCGGCGACAACTCTCTCTCGAGAGGCCAATGTCACCACACCTTCTCTCTCCTTGCTTCAGGCTGGCTCTTCTCCAACTCTAGGGGGGTTTCCCTAAGTTCGGATCGCTAAGGCAGGTGCGGCTAAGGGCAAGGTGATCTGAAGAGGTTGCCTTAGAGAAACACAGGTCACAAAAAAAGGGAAAATGATTTGGATTGATGGGCAGGAATGGAAGGGAGGATTAGTCCTCGAGGGAAGGCCAGTGCCAGTACTAGAAGGGTAAATGGATTCAGAAGGGGACTCAAAAGAGCTTTGTGTTTCGCAGAAGTGAGACTAAGCTGGTTCATTCCATAATCAGAGGCAAAGAGAATGGAAGTATAATTAACTACTTTCCATTACTCCCAAACCTCTAAGAACATAACGGCGACAAACAACTTGGTAGTCGCAAATGCTTGCCCAATGTGCTAGATTATAGCCCTCTATGCTGGCTTGGTCTATAACTTATGAAAACCCGAAACCACGACAGAGAAACCCAACATATTCCAAAAGACTCAACATGATATTTTTTCTTTATTAGCTCTGGGGAAAAATCCTCCCAGCCCAAAGATTCCATCTTTTACATTGAAAGAGCCATGCTCTTTATAGGCCTTCAAGGCTCTCAAAAACAAATAAAAAAAATTAAAAATAAATAAAAATACAAAAAAAATAAAAAATAAATAAAGGTGAAAGTGGATCATAGATCCACTTCTTTCTCCATCCACCTTTACTTAACTAAGTTAACTTATTAATGTAACTACTCACAACTAAAGTGTAACTAACACTTTTAGTTGATTGACTCCCACAAAATGATTTTATTATTGAAGTGACCCACTCAAATAAAACGCTGGTAGCAGCTGTCAACTGACGGCGTTGTGCAAATGATGGATCACAACTCCACAAGTCACACCCTTTTTTTAAATCAGACAGATCGGCATGTACTGGAAACTAATCCTTGATGTTGTTTGCGGATCGTGGCTTGTATTTATGGCGGCTCTCTATTAATCAACAGAAATCAATGGCGTTATCAGTTAGTGGTTTTAATACACTGCGATTTTTTCTTTTGCCCAAAGATAATCCCATGCAACGGGTCGTCAATAGCTGCTCTAGAACGCCGATGAATGTAACAATCACCCTTTAAAACTTTGAGTGAATGCTTCCAGGTGGATGTCGTACAACCACAACATGGTGACAACTGATAGTTTTAAAAACGTAAACTCTACCGACTTGTAGAAGAAAACTGATTTATGAACTCCACGGGTTTTTGGTGGTTGTAGACTATAGAACCGCTGATGCATTTCCATGTGATTTAGCTGCCGGCAATTGTGGACAAGGACACCATCGATTAAGAGAAAGGCAAACAAGAACTATAATCGGCTGCCAATTGTGCCTGTGAGTCACGGCTTCTCCACACTGCAGTTAACCTGCGAAATGATAGCTGCCATACCCATTATTTTGCTACTCGGCTACTGAAAAACATACGATCTCCATCAAGTCGTGACTTTTGTCATCACCGAACTTCGGCAGCTGCCAGTCTGCATACCATGAATCATCTACGGTGATGGTTTTTTTTTTTTTTAAGATGACCGCAGAGATTCAATGAATGGCGACCGCGAAGATTTCCTTAATCTGTGTGGTCACATGCAAGAACAGATTCACATTGCTAATTTCTATATTTTAGAGCGTATAGCTCTCACTCCTACTGAGAAAACATGGGCCTGGTGCTTTCAGTTGCCGGGGGGCCCACTGCTTCAAAGTTCAGGTGCTCGAGGGCCAAAGAAAAGCTATTGTTTCTCAACTGTTCCCTTCACGAATTCGATGAACATGATAGATAATTGGCAAGTTTACATCTCCAGTTCTAAGGAAATATGAATGTAGACTATGCGTGAGCATAAGGGCATCCATAGATTTGCTTGTTGCGGCAAGTGCCTGGGAAAGTGATTGTCCACCAAAAACATTCCCAAACATGGGAACATCTGGTAAAGTTATTCCATGAAATATGTCAACCTCAAGATTTTCTAATTGTAGTATGTGCTCCACTTTCGGACATGAACCCAATGCTTTGTCTTGTTTACCCTCAACTAACAGTTGGCTATGCTAGAAATGGCAACCATGAAGATTTCCTTGATCTGAGCCAAGGACGAAGTACCATTCCATCACTGCTACAACTCATAAGAAAACCAACATAAAGATTTTGGTCTATAGAATTTTGCACTTACATTCTGCTATGAATAACTTCCTTTCCAAACTCGCTGTAAGTTGTGTATATAGACATGTTGCTTATCATCGATCTGCATTTGACATATCAGCAAAATTTTGTATCGTACAAAGACATCTTCTCTCAAATCTTTGTTGGATTCTATTTCTACAGCTAACCATTATACAAAACACTACTTGGTGATAAGAAAAACATTCTTCTTAGAAATAGTAACTTTGTCCATCATGGCTTCTTTGTCATGGACAAGGTTTAGCAAACGGGTTCCCTTCTAGATCTGCCATTAATAGCAAAAAACTGCATCCCAAATCCATTGAGAACAGACTGCCATATCAATGACCCTCCGTGCAAGTGAATCAAACTGAGGAATAAAGACCTATGTCTAATATCTCCACCTCGTACCTTTGCCACACCACTACTAGGCCATCAAAATTCCCATTAAGATGCAATCCTTTGCTGAGATATGTGATATATTCACAAGTGGACACCCATGTAAAATGGAGAGTAACATCTGGCTCCATGGGGGACGTGTGCTCTTGGAGAGAGCACACAAGAACCTTAGAATTTCTGAGTATTCGCAGACCAACTTGAAAGAAACATGTGATGGGATGGCTTCATTCACATCCCATACTTTATTACAAACTTTGAAAAAGTGTATAAGCAAAACAACACTGATAATGTAAATGCTCGCGCAGGAGCTTTATTCATCCTACCTACCTAACTTAACATGAATATAGAAACTGTTAAGTGTATGCATACAGCCAATGAAGCCATTCTAGCATCTTTTCCATGCCAAACCTCTTTTTTCTAAGTTTAGTTAGTGAATGAAACAAAGATATATTCATCATAAGACAACTATGCCTTGCAATCTGCTCATGAATGAAGTTGAACTGTAACATCAGATTGTTAGGCAAAAAAAATTTATACCAGGAAGAATCAAACCGTGCACAAGAAGAATCTATCAATTGATTGATAGGGCTCACATACAAACCTCCATCATAAGGCTGCTCGAGCTGATCTGCATCAATCACATTATGAACTTGAGGCAAGTCCAAATCTTCAGCATGGAGTGGTTCAGTGACATAGATCTAAGGCAGCTCCCTATCTTCATTTTTCTTTACTTCAGCAACCTCAAGAAGATCTTCAGTGATGTCTTCAACCAAGAGTCCTTGTACTGCTTCATCAATCAGATCTTCAATGGTTTGTTCTTCATGCTGAATTTCAATGTGATGAACTTGAGGCAGCTCCGGCTTTTCATCAGGAATCTGTTCATAAACTTGGGACAGCTTCACATATTCTATTACAGCTCTATCTGGGATCTCTTCCTCAAGCTCAAGATGGACCCTCGGGATGGGAGCATCATATTTTTTGGCAAGGTGCTCATTCTCATCAACCGTTCCATCGTGCCAACGAAGGAGAAACCTCATGAAAAACTTTGCCACTGAATCTATGGATTCATCCAAAAGGCCATAGAACCAGATCATTGCATCCCTTTCCAAAGTTATAGCAAAAACGACCATAATATTATCCTCATGATGAACATTAAAATCAGCCATCAGTTTGCAGAGAGAGGCAATATGATGGATGGCTGAAACACCAACATTTCCATTGAACTCGGAAAGAATGTTATGCACCTTCCCAATGTCATAGCACTGATTAGGGAATCCATGGATTTTTGAGAAATTCAGTGGGTTGTAAGCTTCGCGCCAAATATCCCACGGCTTTCTTGTATCATCATCCATAAATCAATAATGAGGTACTAAATTTGAAAAAATGCATATAACCATACCTCATACCAAATTGTGGAGTCGCAAAGGCGAGCTTGAAATCCTTTTGATGAGTGTCCTCACCTCTACACCCAATCGAATCTTTTAAATCTGCAAAACGACCAGGGCTCTGTCCCTTCGTGGAGTCGCCATGTGAGAGGAAGAATATGCAATGTAATCTCCCACAAATGTCAATGAAGCATAGTCTTCAAAATCCGGGAACTGGACTTCGTCCCCGGCAACGGTGTCAAAATGTTGTCGCCCAAAATTGGCACACAAGTGCTGAAAGCCCAAACCGCGGGCGCACCGGCCCGGTGACAACTCTCGAGAGAGAGGCCAATGTCACCACACCTTCTCTCTCCTCGCTTCAGGCTGGCTCTTCTCCAGCTCTAGGGGGGTTTCCCTAAGTTCGGATCGCTAAGGCAAGTGCAGCTAAGGGCAAGGTGATCTGAAGAGGCTGCCTTAGAGAAACATGGGTCACAAAAAAAGGGAAAATGATTCAGATTGATGGGCAGGAAGGGAAGGGAGGATCAATCCTCGAGGTAAGGCCAGTGCCAGTACCAGAAGGGTAAATGGGGTCAGAAGGGGACTCAGAAGAGCTTTGTGTTTCGCAGAAGTGAGACTAAGCTGATCCGTTCCATAATCAGAGGCAAGGAGAATGGAAGTATAACTGACTACTTTCCATTACTCCCAAACCTCCAAGAACATA
The DNA here is from genome assembly GCA_001517045.1 of Pseudotsuga menziesii. Classification (NCBI taxonomy): domain Eukaryota; kingdom Viridiplantae; phylum Streptophyta; class Pinopsida; order Pinales; family Pinaceae; genus Pseudotsuga; species Pseudotsuga menziesii. The sequence goes on along the minus strand of LPNX010372946.1, from coordinate 142,642 downwards.
ACGACGACAAACAACTTGGCAGCGGCAAATGCTTGCCCAACGTGCTAGATTATAGCCCTCTATGCTGGCTTGGTCTATAACTTATGAAAACCCGAAACCACGACAGAGAAACCCAACATATCCCAAAAGACTCAACATGATATTTTTTCTTTATTAGCTCTGGGGAAAAATCCTCCTAGCCCAAAGATTCCATCTTTTACGTTGAAAGAGCCATGCTCTTTATAGGCCTTCAAGGCTCTCAAAAACAAACAAACAAAAATTAAAAATAAATAAAAATACAAAAATAAAAAATAAAGGTGAAAGTGGATCATAGATCCACTTCTTTCTCCATCCACCTTTACTTAACTAAGTTAACTTATTAATGTAACTACTCACAACTAAAGTGTAACTAACACTTTTAGTTGATTGACTCCCACAAAATGATTTTATTATTGAAGTGATCCACTCAAATAAAACGCTGGTAGCAGCTGTCAACTGACGGCGTTGTGCAAATGATGGATCACAACTCCATAAGTCACGCCCTTTTTTTTTTAAATCGGACAGATCGCTATGTACTGGAAACTGATCCTTGATGTTGTTTGTAGGTCGCGGCTTGTATTTATGGCAACTCTCTATTAATCAGCAGAAATCAGTGGCGTTATCAGTTAGTGGTTTTATTACACTGCGATTTTTTCTTTTTCCCAAAGATAATCCCATGCAACGGGTTGTCAATAGCTGCTCCAGAATGCTGATGAATGTAACAATCACCCTTTAAAACTTTGACTGAATGCTCCCAGGTGGATGCCGTACAACCGCAACATGGTGACAACTGATAGTTTTAAAAACGTGAACTCTGCCGACTTGTAGAAGAAAACTGACTTATGAACTCCACGGGTTTTTGGTGGCTGTTGTAGACTATAGAACCGCTAATGGATTTCCATGTAATTTAGTTGCCGACAATTGTGGACAAGGACACCACCGATTAAGAGAAAGGAAAACAAGAACTATAATCGGCTGCCAATCGTGCCTGTGAGTCATGGCTTCTCCACACTGCAGTTAACCTGCGAAATGATAGTTGTCATACCCACTATTTTGCTACTCGGTTGCTTAAAAACATATGATCTCCATCAAATCGTGACTTCTGTTATCACCGAACTTCTGCAGCTACCAATCTACATACCATGAATCATCTACGATGATGGTTTTTTTTTTTTTTAAGACGACCGCAGAGATTCAATGAATGGCTACCGTGAAGATTTCCTTGATCTGTGTGGTCACGTGCAGGAACAGATTCACATTGCTAATGTCTATATTTTAGAGCCTATAGCTCTCACTCCTACTAAGAAAACACGGGCCTGGTGCTTTCAGTTGCCGGGGGGCCCACTGCTTCAAAGTTCGGGTGCTCGAGGGCCAAAGAATAGCCATTGTTTCTCAACTGTTCCCTTCACGAATTCGATGAACATGATAGATAATTGGCAAGTTTACATCTCCAGTTCTAAGGAAATATGAATGTAGACTATGCGTGAGCATAAGGGCATCCACATATTTGCTTGTTGCGGCAAGTGCCTGGGAAATCGATTGTCCACCAAAAACATTCCCAAACATGGGAACATCTGGTAAAGTTATTCCATGAAATATGTCAACCTCAAGATTTTCTAATTGAAGTGTGTGCTCCACTTTCGGACATGAACCCAATGCTTTGTCTTGTTTACCGTCAACTAACAGTTGGCTATGCTACAAATGGCAACCATGAAGATTTCCTTGATCTGAGCCAAGGACGAAGTACCATTCCATCACTGCTACAACTCAGAAGAAAACCAACATAAAGATTTTGGTCTATAGAATTTTGCACTTACATTCTGCTGTGAATAACTTCCTTTCCAAACTGGCTATAAGTTGTGTATATAGACATGTTGCTTATCATCGATCTGCATTTGACATATCAGCAAAATTTTGTATCGTACAAAGACATCTTCCCTCAAATCTTTGTTGGATTCTATTTCTACAGCTAACCATCATACAAAACACTACTTGGTGATAAGAAAAGCTTTCTTCTTAGGAACAGTAACTTTTTCCATTATGGCTTCTTTGTCATGAACAAGGTTTAGCAAACAGGTTCCCTTCTAGATCTGCCATTAATAGCAAAAAACTGCATCCCAAATCCATTGAGAACAGACTGCCATATCAATGACCCTTCGTGCAAGTGAATCAAACTGAGGAATAAAGACCTATGTCTGATATCTCCACCTCGTACCTTTGCCACACCACTACTAGGCCATCAAAATTCCCATTAAGATGCAATCCTTTGCTGAGACATGTGATATATTCACAAGTGGACACCCATGTAAAATGGAGGGTAAAACTACCAAGTTAGAACACCACGTTGAATGTCTTGTAGGAGCTATTATTCCTGCCGCTAACATTTTTTCTAACTACTTTTTAATGATTGGTGCTAACTTAGGATTTATTTGCCTAAGTTTTTGTCTGAAAGGCTTGGCCTTTTGACACTCTAGTTTCAAGGGAATAGTATGTTGAAAGACATCTTCCATATAGGCTTTGAGTTCGTCATAAGTAAAGGCAAATACATCCCTATACTCTTTGACCAAGTTTATAAGGTTGTTCCTTTCTTTTTCGAAAGTACCTTTTCCAATTTTTATAATTTTAGGTTCTATTTCCGTCCCAATGTTGATTTCAATGTAATCCCCCGGTTTCATTTGCTCAACATTACTCTTTTTTTCTGTCCTGTCTGTCAAAGATGTTTTCTAAAGCAACTAGACCACGTGGGACATGATTATTTCACTCGTCGCCTTCTCCATAATATTCTTTATTTTCCTCCTGATCATTTACTTTAAAGTTTAGGAATTCATCAACATTATGAATAAATCTCAAAATTTGCTCATCATCTTTGAAGACCTGCCAATGTTCTACATTGTCAGGAACAGAAGGTCTGAAGTTAATCTCTAATGGACAATCCCCCTCTAACATCTCATCCGATGGCTGAAGATTTGACGCTGAAACTGCAAGCTTATCGGAGGCACTATTCTGATCTCTAGGGATTGCTTCTATACTGAGGGCATCAAAGAATTCCATTGTATCCCAAATTGCATTTCTATACTTTTTAAGTCTTTGACACTTACATGCAAACTGACCCTTATCTTGTTGGACAATTAAGTCAGAATCTCCTTTAATACTAAGCAACTTGATCCCCATGTCCTTGGCGATCTCAATGCCCATTAGAAGTGCCTCATACTCCGACACATTGTTAGTTGCTTCAAATTCCAATCTGAAAGCAAAGTTGAAAACCTTACCCTCTGGTGAAATAATGACAACACCAGCCCCCTTGCCTGTTCTAGAGTAAGCACCATCAAAATTCATTCTCCATAATTCACTAAGTTTTTCAGTCTTTATTTCTTCTTGGAGGGGCTCCAAGAAGGTGGAGTTGATTTGATAGGTCCCATATTCATTAGTGTGGTAAGCATACTCATTCAATAGTCTTTGAGGGTTTTCAACATGGTGTCTTTTTTTCTTTTCAGAATACAACTTAACAAGTGAAAACTCCAATGCTGGTACGGTGGCATAGGTCTAATCCATTTGGATTGATCCTCCCAAAGTGGCACCCCATTTCCTAGAAAGCAACATTACCCATTTGTCCGGAACATCAATAACAAGGATGTCCATGGTGATTTGGATATCCGGATATTTATCCAATCTAACTAACTGGTTCTCAATCATTCCTTCAACTTTAACCAGTCTAGAGTCCATGTCACATACATTCTGGTATGGCCTTGTGGTTCTTAAGTCAAGCTGCTGCATGACTTTTTTGGTCATGATGCTAGAACTAGATCCCGAGTCTAACATACAATTGTGTAGAAGAAGATCACCTATCATCAATGATACATAAAAAGGGGGATGATCTTCTTTTCTTGGGTCCCTAGTATGTAGAACTATAGGTGGATCGGCAAAGACATTATTTGAAGTTCGCTCCACGGTATCGGAAAAAGTGACCTTTTTAGGGGTAAGGGGCTTTACAATAGTTGAAGGAATTTCTTCAGTTTGAGGATCAACATTACTTCGAGGGTCTAGGATTTTCAAAGGCCTCTCTCTTTGGCCAGGAATTTTGCATAATTCAAGGACTGGAACAGGAACTTTTGTATTTGCTAGCCAATTACCTAAGTCAAAACTTAAATCAACAATTTCTTTAGTTTCTACTTCTTTGGGAGGATTAGGAGCTGTTACCTTGGGAATGTTCTGTGCGGAAGACCCTTTTCTTTGATAAGTTATTCCCTTGAAGTTTTGAGTGTTGTTGATTTGCTCGGCTGAAGGCATCTCACCATAGTATTGAGTTAAGTTGTCAACTTTCTTTTCATAACGATTGCCCTGTGGCCAATTTCCTATGGAGATGCTAGGGATGTCATCTATGTTGTTGATAAAATCTGGCTCGCTTGTGGACGTATTAGGACCACAACCTTCAGGGTGACCATGCTCGTGAACATAGCACGCATAGTGGCAGCTAGATTCCTCATGAAAATCTCTGCATGCTTTGCAAAATGGTTTATACTGCTCAACCATGTTAGTGGCCTCTAGCTGATGAGGAGGCCTCTACTCATGGTTGGGAGGCTTTCTTTGCCAAGTTGGCTCGACAGGAAAGGTTCTATGAGCAGGCTAAGTTTGAGTTCTTTCCATTGTTATCACCCTATTTTGTATCTCCTTCAACTGCGCTAAGTGTTTTTGTTCTGCTTCCTCCATATTTTTCTTCATTTCCCTTTTCATTTCAATCATCTGCTTTTCATAGGCATCATTCATAGCTGATAAAGGATCCTTATCCTTAGGTTCATTAATTTTAAAAGGAGTTGAAGACCTTGAATAACCCTGGAGGTTGGATTCACCAGATGACTACATGTTCAAGTCAATTTTAATTGCCATTTCCTGAGCTTGGACCAGGTTAGTAAGCTCCTTGTCTCTTATCTGGTATTGCATTTTGCCACTAAGTGCCTCAATGTAATAGACCAGAATGGTTGGTGCAGTTGGGGCATAAGCAGTACGGATAGCTTTTGACAATTTAGTCAACTTAGTATTGAACTCATCCATTGTTTCCGTATCCTTCTTTTTTATGTTGGTCAGGGACGCAAGTTGATGCTGAGGTTCTTTCTTTTCACCGAACTTGTTGGTGAAAGAGGTTTTGAAGGCAGCTAGAGTATCGAAAGCATTATCCGGTAAATTGTTATACTAGTCGTCAGCTTTTCCATCCAAACATAGAGCAAATAACTTCATGTATACATCATCATGTTGGCTAACAGGATCATTGACATAAGCATCGATGCACCTAGAAAAGTTCCTGAGGTGCATGGCGGAGTTAGTGGCATCAGTGCCGGTATACATCGAGAGCTTCTCGACAGCTTTGTCTGGAAGACGGTGGGGTTGACCTGCTATCTGGGAAAAGTCGAGCTGAGTAAAATACTCACCCATTATGTCGGAAACAGAGGTATTAGTGTTTACTTGAAAATTAGTTTCTAGAAATAAACTATGGATATCTGATAAAGACTGAGATCCGAGATCTTCAAAGATCCTACGAGAAGTAAGTTTATTAGCCTTCTCCTATAAACCTTTTCAGGCTCAGGGATAAACCTAAGTAAAACTTCAGAGTTTCTTCTAGTTGAATACCTTGGTAAAATTAAAGATAGTGGAGTCGCCAAATGGATTTCAAGTCTAGGATTAGCGAGGTGATCAAACAAAAAATCTATCAAAAAAGGTAAAGACTAGAAAAAACTAAGGTCGTCCAGGAACAAAAAATTTGTCCCTAGCAACGGCGCCAAAAGATGGCGTCCACCGATTGCACACCAGTAGCAGAAACTTTTCGAAAGCTATCTCCTCACTTAGGAAAGTGGGAGAGGTGTGACCTTGGGGGCAAGCACAGAGCTAGGTACTGTCACCTACTCCTAGCTCCTTCGTTTAGGCTAACTCCTAACGAAGCTAAGGGGGGTAGTCCCTAACAAAGAGTTTTCTATGGATCAATGTTGTTAAAGTGTTTTAATGGTTACAGATGCGGATGGGTGTTGTTTAGGAGTGATTGTAGTTAAATATGTTTATTTATTATGAGTTTGACACATAAATCGAAACAATCCACGTTGCTAGCAAGAGATTAAAAGATAAGCAATAATTCAAGACTTCATAAATATGCATTCACAGATACAAATTAAAACGGGCCACAGACAATTGATCCAAATATAACAATTATGCAAATTAAAAGACCAGTGCCTTATGGAGTCAAAATACTAAAATGCGTAAGAAAATTAACAGCAAGTCTTGAAATAGAACTAGTGAATATTAGGTTGTGCAAGTGCTCTTGGTATATTTTCAAGGATTTTAAGTGATCTTGCTTATGGTGTCAACGAAGGTTCGTCAAAAGCCGGGAGAATATTCCAAGTTTAATTTGTTGAAGGCATGACGGCCCGCCCAGTATCCCAGGCTGGTATCGCGAAGATTGACTAGCTAGATGAGAAGCTTAGACAGCGCGGAGTTCTGGCGCCTCTACTAAGAAGAACTTAGGAAAATTCCCTACAACGTCGGTGCGTTGGTTATGGGGTTTAGATTTTATTACGTTTCTCTTGCAAGATTAGAAATCCAATGTCGTTTCTGGGTACTCCGATTTTGAAGTTGGTCAGAGCATACTCCGGCAAGGAGAAAATGAAGTTAATTTATTATGGGGGTGTGCGTTGCAAATTTTATTAAGTCAATTAATTAAGACTCTCCAACAGAGAGCGCTCTTGACCTTGTCTTATGACAAAGGTTCAAGAGACTTATCTAATCTAAATGCCTAATGCAAGGATGTGCAAATTCTAACTATGCTCTCCGATAAAGAGTGCTCTTGACTTGTGTTACTGCAAGTTCAAGAGACTTAATTAATTTGTTAAGATTAAAAGAAACACAAAGATCTAAACTACCCAAGAGTCTCTTTCAGGCTTTTTAGGGCCCTAATCGGGTAAGCAAGGGGGTAAGTAAAACAATAAAGAAACTACGCATTAGCTAAGTAAATAATCAAAGGTACATTTTTACTTCACTTTTCATGAATGATAAACTAATCAGCAATTAAACTATCTAACTTTAATGAAAAGATAAACTTCCAAAGATTATGAACTATTCTATCCTACTTTTAGCAAAACATGAAGCAAAGCATTAAAATGGAGAGACAATACAAGTTTCCCCCAAATGGGGGAAGAGGGGTGTGGGAGCCGTAATTCCACTTTCTCTTTATTAATTTGTTACAATGCTTTCCTTTTGCTGCCTTTTTGCTTCTTTATTTACTCCTAGAAGACCTTTGAAGCAATCTGCAAAAGGAGAAAAGAAGAAGAGGGAATTTATGGTTTTTTAGGGCTTGCTTCTTCAAAATTTCGCCAGCATTTCTGCTGTACCTGTCACAAAAGTAAAAAATCAGCAAGCATGTATTGTTAAAATATGGTAGGAAAGACAATGCAAAAAAAAAATTTAAAAATTTTTATACTTAGAAATTTTTTTGAATTTTTACATGCAAAGCATAAAAAATTTCCCTAGATCTAATGAAGGAAACTAGATCTAGCAAAGGCCCTAAAAACATATTTGAAATAGTAAATATTTGAAACTTGGATCTATTTTATGAGCAAGCACAAAAACTAAAGAAGAAGGGTAAAGAAAGAAGTTTCTTGTGGATGGAACACAAGAGATGGAGAAAGACTCCGGCTTTCTTTCGAATGGGAAGAGACCGATCTTGTAGGCCTTGCGATTACAATATGTTAAATGGTAGGTTGCTTGAAGCTTGGGTTGGATGTAGCTGAACTCGCACCCTTCTTCAACCTGTGACCTGCTAATACCAAAACTCAGATACAAGTGAGATCATATATATGAAAAGTATGCGAAGGAAATTCAATCGAGATCAATACTATGTATAACTAACTACTCATATTCATCAAGATTAGAACCTACTTTGCATAAATAACTGAATTGAAACTACAAACAGCTATTCTACCGTGCCATTAGTGGCCCTCTTGAGCTTAACACATAAATAGATCTCATTCAAGTAAAAAAGAGTAAAAGGTTTAGGAGCAGTGTCACCTCAACCATAGAACATTCACCACATGCAAGAGAGATGGACCTCCAAAGTCGAAATCTTATTAATCAAATGTAAGCAAAGCTTAATACAATTTTTGCAAAGTAACTGCAGCACAAAATTTCCATCCGAATAGAGCTAAAGGAGCCTCTATTTATACAATGAGAGAAGACCCAAAACCCTAAAACCAAAAACCCTAACCTAACCGACATAGCAACTAATTGAGACCCCAGACCTGAAGAAGATGAGCTAAGAGTGAGGGGAGGCCTCCACCTAGGCAAGGCACCCCCACTCCAACCCTAAACACTGAAAACAAGCCACTAAGGAAGCAACGTGTGTGAAGACGCCCTCTTGAGGAGAGAGGGGCATGAGTTAGATGATGAGGGCGTGAGCATTGAAGAGCACCACCTGCTAAGTGTGGAAGAAGCACATATTAGGTATGGAGGAGCTACTACCCAGTAATCATCAGTGCAAGAGCCAGTTCCTCCTCGATCAAAACATCAATCCAATGGGTGCTCTCCACCTCCTCCAATTCGTGAGCCCGCTGAAGAGGGCGAATTTGCTAAGTAAAGGTGTCATGAATACTCACTGAATGCTGACTGAAGCTACCTCTTATTAACTCCAATCATCATAAATGCCCATTGCCATGTCATTTTGCATTTCATTTCGCCGAATTCGGATTAATTTGGAGAAATTTGGATTTTCTCCAAAATAATCATTTTTTATTAATTAATCAATATTTTCCCCAAAACTGATTTTTTTGAGAAAATATGCGTTATGTGGCCGAATGATGATCTGAAAGTTGGATTTGACTGGCTGGATGATAAAAAATGATTTTTGTCTTAGGGTTAGAGCCTTCAATCACTGAATTTGGGTTCCAGATGACTAACTTATTACAAATTGAATTTTTCCATTTAAATTATGAAGAAAAAAATTTAAAAATTAAAAAATAATTTTTTAATGCATCCGGTAAAATTCTTTCGGAAATTTTTTTGAGGGTCCTAGTGACTTAAGACATGGCCATGCTCTATTCTAATAATGCCTAGTAGGTTTATATACACTTAATTGGGCTCTAATAACCCCCCAAAGCCCATAATTCAAAATCGGGCATTCCAGCTTTAGAGGAAGCGGGAGAAAACCTCGTCAATTATACTCGGCTATAGGCAAAGCATAATTGTCAAGGGAAAAAAAACTCCTTGGAATACCTTAGTTGAAATTCTACATCTTAGGAGATCGAACCACTCAAAACACCCTACTAGCACATTTAATTACAAACCCCGCGGGGCCATCGTCAAAATTATTCAAACAAAAAACTAACTAGCCAAAACTGGCTAGACACAAAGGCGGATCATTTGATACACTAGAAACAAACATTGGTCATGTTTGTCAACTGGCAGCTCCTCAGGTAATCCAACTATAGTACAAAAGAGTTGGCAACAGAAGGATCCCACTAGGTTGGATAGGTGCTTAGATCCAACATGACCTGCAGAGGTTGGATAGGTGCCCCCAGCATGAACTGCAGAGGTTGGGTGGTGAAGATCAACTTGACGTGCAGAGGTTTAGTGCTTAGATCCAACATGACCTGCAGAGGTTGGATAGGTGCCCCGAGCATGAACTTCAAAGGCTGGGTGGTGAGGTTCAACTTGACTTGTAGAGGTTGAACAGGTGCCCCCTTTCTTATGTGCCTTCTTCCTATTCCTCCTTCTTTTACTCCTTTTAGACTGTCGGTTACTAGTATCAGTACTTTCACCGCATGAGGTAGGAGGAGGAGAATCAACTACAGGTGAAGGGGAAGCAGTGTTTTGATGCCCTTAATATAAGGAGATTACTTAAGAAGCATCAGGAGCATTTATGACAGTTGGAGTGGAAAACAACCACATCGGTAGCCCTAGGGTGAATCTAGGTAGATTCAGGGTGGCCATCAAAGGAACACCAACATTCCTTGTGAGAGGAATAGTACAAGGAGTTTCCAGCATGGGGATCTCTTGGTTGGTGTTCAAAGGGGTGTTAGCCATAGTTTCAAACAATAGGACAAATTCTGAGGTCAACAGGCGACTATGTAAGTACAAAGCACACACCTTAAGGCAAACTAAGTACATACAAACCACACAGCACTCACTAAAAAATTCCTAAAGCCAAACAGACAAACAAGTATAAGATATGCTTTCCAAAACAAAGGTGAGAGACAGTTACTTGGCGTCCATGTAGATGTTCTTAGGCACAAGCGGAGGAATCACCCACCACCCTCCTACACCTTCTACCGTGGTTACCTTCCAAGCTCGTTCAAGGTCAACCAAAAATAGCCTTCCGGTGTACTTGTGTATGAACTCTAGATGTCAAAGAGACTAAAGGCTACCTTAACTATATTGACAGTCTGGGGGGACAGTCACAAGCCTAGTTCATATGCATGGGCAAGGTAGCAAAGCCCAAAACCCTGTCAACACCATGCACCACATAGGGTCGGGAGGGTTGTATTGACAAAAGTCCCTAGATGTGCAAAAACCTTGGTCTACGCTTTGACAAAGAATAGGAGGGTTATTTCCTTAGTCCAAGTCTCCACACGGCCTCGTGCTTAGCTCCCGTTTGAGAGGAGCTTCCCAGATACAATCAACAGAGAAAAGGATTTACCTATTGATTGGCCAACTATGTCTGAATTTAAACACTTGTGGGGAGTTTAAACTCCCTATCCCACAAGTCTAGCCCGAGCTAGTTGGTGTATGACCCTATAAAAAAAAACTTACTAATAATTTTTAAATTATATCATTCATTTTAATAGGTTGTTTTTAGTCAGAGGCAAATGGCGTGAAACTTATGTGATGTTTTGACTCAAAGTTGAAACAAGATGACTAAGCAAAGAGAAATGAAATGCAAAAAACAAAAACTATTCTCTTTCTTTTTTCAAATAGAAACTTGAAAGCCACAAAAGAACAAATTCTTTTTATTTTTTTCAAAAATAATGATATGCCATGCAATTTAGACTAAAAAACTAATCTACATGCATATAAAGCAAACATGTGTTTTTTTCTTTTTCTTTTATAAATGCAAAAGAAAAACTACCTACAAACAAAAGTATGCAGATGACAAGAACAAAGCAAAAGGAACTCTGCTATACAACCACCCAAAAGACTCTAGAAATCCCTAAAGTCATTATAAACCCTACTCGGAAGGAAGGCTTGCATAAGAGATAAGTCAACTATTCTGGCGAGGTGAAGTTAACCAACAAAAGAAGAAGGAAACAAAGACCAATAAGCTTCTAAGTTCAGACAAACATCACTAATAGAGGCTGACCAGAAGCATAAGCCAAAAATCAAACCAAGCAAAGGGGGTAGGGGGAAAGAGAAAACCCTAATGCTATAAAAAGGCTTACCACATAGATAAAGAACAACCAAAAGGGATGAGCCTAACTCCCTAGAGTCATGCACCTGCAGAGGACCCCAAAAGACTTACCAAATAGCCCACAACAGCAGAAGAAACCACAAAAATGAGGAAAAAACACTGTTTTAGGGGCACACGCAGGTTGTACTACTGACAGCAAGCGTATCAGACGTGGGTTGACAGTATAGCAAGTCGAGTGTACAAGCACACGCAGGTTGTACTACTGACAGGTCGCGTATCATACGTGGGTTGACAGTATAGTAAGTCACGTGTACAAACCAGACACGGGACTATTCAGTCAGAAACTCGCGTATGGGTGGGAAAAAACATAGAAAAGGTGAAAATCTGCCTTAAGAAGGCATGGGAGGTGTTCTATCAGACTAAGAAGTTGTTCCTAAGTGGCAAGAAGGACCTGAAACCAATGCAAAAGACTAAAAGAAAGACAGAGAAGCCCCAAACAGACAAGGCTCTCCCCAGCGGAGTCGCCAGTTCAGTTGTAAAGGAAAGTTTTCTATGGCTAGGGTTTAAGAGGCCATCAACGTACTGGGGTTGAAAGGTGGAAGCAAATGGTTCTGCAAGTATATATAAACAAGTTTCAGAGATTAGAATGGTTCATACCTTGACAAACAAAGGTTGATCCAAGCAGCCCTTCAATCCTCTTCTTGCTCCTCTTGCTCCTCTTGCTCCAAGAGACCTGCAAAACGAATTATACCTTCCTCAAACCAATATGACCACATATAAAACAATGGTAATCAAAGAAACATGAAATAATAATCTGATTAACATTATCATATGATCATAAACAAAGATTCAATCACACATTGAACAATGATTTGGGAAGAAGAAGAACATCACATCTTTATTAATCATGAAATGAAGTACAAATATACCTTCTCTTCTAACGAAACCTTGATCTGGTTCTGCTGCTTCTCTTCTCCAAGAAACTCAGCCTCCAAGCTCTACAACACAAGGAGATAGCTTCTAGGGCAAAGGTGTGGGAAAAGAGAGCCCCAATTCCTCCAGCATGAAAATGCAAAAGTTCAAGTCCCCTCTCATGAACCTCCCTACCTCTATTTATATGCTTCTAAAGAGATAGGGTCGAAGGCAAAGTAGTTACAACTGAAGGAGTCAGTTGCATAACCACCCAAATTTTGAAAATGTATTTTTGACATGAATACGCGGGTTGCAGAGACATCAATCGCGTATGCAATAGGTATACGCGAGTTGCAATGCAAATAGTCGCGTATTTAGGGCATTCGCGAATATTATATATAGCAAGTCACATACCATACATGGGTTTTCTTAAGGCAACTCGCGTATACATAAAAAAATCTCATTTTTAGGGTACTTCTGGGCATTTTCAGACTTTGATGTCTTCTAGAAAGTTTTAGCTGACTCAGATACCTTTCCAACGGTGCAGAGATGAGGTCAAACGAAGTTATAGAACTCAAGATATGGATCCTCCAAGTTAGGTGTTTTTTCAGTGACTTTCATGAAGTGTCATCATGGAAGTGTTGACATGCGACGAAATCATGGGAAAGTGGTCACATGCAGAGATGTGTCGTTTTGAGCTATAACAGATGCCCCCTAATGTATGAGGTTAGAGGGGAAGACGATAGCCGAAATACATTATAAAGGAAAAAGTTAAAAAAGAGCAAAAAGGAACCAAAAAAAATCTAAGTGAAAAAGTTAAAAAAGAGCAAAAAGGAACCAAGGAAAGCAAGCTTTCCTTGGGATCTTGGCTTTCCTTTTGGGCAGCCGATGTGATGCACTTCTATGCTAGATATAAAATTGAAAACATCGAAAAAAGATCTTTAGACTTTGCAAGATACAAAAAATAGTAAAATACTCTTTTTGGACAAAACTTGCAAGAAAAGACTTTAATGGCTAGATCTAATTAAAATATAGCTTTTAAAAAAAAACTTAGATCTAGATTCGAACTCAGATCTATGTAAAATATTACTCTTGCAACTAGATCTGAAGACAACAAACCAAGTAACCAAGTAAAATTTTAAATTTAGAGGGAGGAAGAGATATGGAGAGGAAAGGCTTGTTGCCGCAAAGCACTAGCCTTTTGGCTTCGTAGTGGGATGCCAAGGGACTATGTCATTTAGAGATGTCGAAAGTAATGTGGAGTCACACTAGATCCACGATTCTTCCCAACCAAGCAACCTGTAAATCACTCAAAGACTTGCAAACCAGTGAGATCTGGTGATTACACATAAATCGAGACTAAAACTACATGCATATAAACTTATAAACATATCAGATCTAGATCTCTAAGTACATGTATTCAAAATAGAAGAAACAAGTAAACTTACTTATAGCCCTCTATTTCCAATGATTGGGAGCAATATTTGTTCAGCCGGATTCATAATTCAAGATGCAAAAATTTGAAACAACACAGATTACCTCATGAAGATTAGACAATAATGGCCCACACACAATTGCACCACACCGTTAGCCTCCAAAGCTTTCTTTATTGCAACGAAATCACAAAATACTGTATCAATTACAACTAGCAAGCACCTTCATCCAACTCTAACTAGCTTGGAAGAGAGAAAGGTTGCTTTATTTATAGCCAGCGCCAAGCCCTTGGGGGGCTACCAACACTGAAGATGCACTCAAAATTAAATGAGTTTGAACCGAAGAGGAACCGAGTTAAACTGCAGAGGTGATTAACACCTCTCTTAGTTAACTCACAAACAGGTGCCATCACATCAAGGATCAACCACCAAACTCCACCAACCGCATGCTTCACCCACCTCACACAATCGTAGGACCTCAATAAGATGTGAGAAAAGGCCTCACCAACCAAACATATCCTTGTTATCCACGCTTTGAAATATGATAAACATAATAACTAAACCAAAGTTTATTTATGAGTGACGCGGATGATGGGAGGTCCCCACCTTCAACTAGCGCAAACATGCTAGCGTGAGTCCTCATAGTGAGTTGACATCACCACAAATCTTTACCCGTTTACCTTGCAACAAAACCAAAGTACGGATTTACACATGAACCATGGTTCTTTAAATGACGTGGATATAAAAGGGGTCCACTCCTTGGCTAGCTCACGAGTTCCCTTCACTTGACGTCACCTCCTCTTAATAAAAACGTGATATGTATACCACTTATCATATCCAAAGTTTTGATATTTTTAAACCAATTCATGTTTGGATAGGGTCGTAAGTTTAATGGGGGACCCATGCCATGTCACCCCATTAACTTATTTTTTTAATTTTTTACTTTTTAAAACTTTGACTTTGGTGCCAATTTGTTGAAATTTAGCATTAAAATGCTCTTCTGATGCATCTTTAGCTGAATAATGCCTCACGGGGTGTTTCGGCTGCCCGACTGATGTGGACAGTGGTCCCTAGGTAAAGTGGACGCTCCGAGTGTGAAAACGAGTGTCCCCACATCAGAAACAGACTCCGTATCTGACTTTTATTACATTTTGAGATTTTCTAGTTAAACCATTTAAAAATGGCCTAATTTTGCAGAAAATTTTTATTTTCTCGAAAACTGACGAAACTCTAGGGGAACCTAGCACATGTCCATACGACTCAAAATCAATGCATATCATGTTGAAAAACACTGACATGAAGGCTCTAATAACCTCCTAAGGCCGAAACACCAAGACGACTACCACAACTTTGGAGGTGTGAGTGAAAAACTCAGAAATTATTAGTCGTTTGTTCAACAACCAATAATAACTGAGGGAAAAAACACTCTGGGATAGTCGACTTGATGCCTACGTCCGGGAAGTCGAGCCTTTTATAAAAAATTAAATGCTCGGACATTTTTTACAATTTCCCCAAGGGGGTATGAACATGTGTTTACAAAAAAATAACAAAAAGTTCCAAGACAAACCCTGAATGACTTCTGAATTCTAAAAGATGAACAAGTGTATGTTCTCATGACCCGGCTCACTTGATAATGCTGACTAAGTATGACTTAGTAGGTAACATCTGGCTCCATCTAGGGACACGTGCTCTGTCTGGTCTTCTAATCAAAGAAGAGGTCCTCTGAGAACTCCGGAATCTTTGGGTCCAGCACAAAAACTAAAGTGCATCAGTGACCCATATATAAAAAGAAACCAACTGGGAAACTAAGCTATTGCACAAAGTTAGTATATAATGTACAAAAAGAAAAGTATTTTACAACATTCATATACAACAAAAAATTTCAAGGATACAACATCTATAATTTAAAAATATGATACATTAATAAAATACATGCAAAGATAAGTTTTAGAAATGGGCCTTGATACCACCGATGCCAATAAAGGAATCAAACCGTCTCGGGGAAGAACATCTTGAGCAGAAGGCCATTTACTGGAAGGCTTAATCTTTCCCCTTCCAGGTCATTTAGATAAAAAGAATTAGCGCCTGCTACTTCGTCAATGATATAAGGTCCCATCCATAGGCTGTCAAACTTTCTATCTTTTCCCGGTTTTTCCCTCCGTTGTCCCATAACAAAACTGTGTCACCTACTTGAAAGGATCCAAGTCTGGTAGATTTATCAAAAGTCCTGTTGATTTTATCTAAATTTCTGATACTCTGGTCAAGGGACTTCCTTTTGTTCTCATCTAACTCAATCAACTGGTTAACTCTGTTCTGAATGGCAGCCTGATCAGAGCTAAAGTTCTGAAGAAGTTGATACACTAGAAGCTTTAAATGGATTTCGTAAGGTGACATCTAGGCCATAGACATGTTCGAAAGAACTCTTCCCAGTTGAACTCTTCTTGGTAATCCAATCAGCCCATAATGCATACTTAATCTTGCTATCCCATGCTTTCTTATAAGTTATTATCACCAACTGTTTTCTTGATTATGGTCATTAAGTTTTTATTACTTGACTCAGCTAGACCATTTCCTTAAGGATAATAGTTGGATGAATGCGATAAGACAATTCCATATTTGAAGCAAAAAGATGACATTTCTGAGGAACTGAAACATGGGCCATTATCTGTGATAATTCTGGCTGACATACAGAATCTTGCGATCTATATGTATTATTATTGCATGGCATGTTCTAGGAAGATTGTGTAATGGCCCTTACCAATCCTACACTGAATTTTTTTACTCAACTACTGTTAGGTTTTGACTGGTATCTACCAATTTCCCCCTACCTTACTACTGCTCCTTGACCCCTCTAGGTTCCCTCTTTACAAGGAATAGTAATTAGGCTTACTGTATGTGCAGTTTAAGTCACAACCTTTGTCAAACACTTCTCTTTTATACTGTTGTATCCTGCTGTCAAGTCAAGTGACTTGGAAATGCATTGTATGGGCAGATCTAGATTCGATATTTCATCAAACACTTCATAAACAACTGCTATAGGTTACTGTGCAACTTAACTGAGGTCTGGGAATGCACTGTAGATGTAAAATCTGATTGGGATCCCTCATTAACTTGTCAATATATATAAGCTCAACTTGATTTGTAGATGTTAGTTTGTTTACATTGCATTAGTGAACATTAAGCCATACGAATGAGTATTTAAGCATACCAAACAATAACAACAATATTATTAGTCCTCCCACGGTTTACAAGATTCAATATATAAATTTCAGATCTTGATAGTAACTACTTTAGGGGACTGTTATACATGCCTGTTGTACATGCCCATAATTAATAAATGCACTAGCAGTTGATATATATACTCCATTAGGTGATGGTGCCCCTTGAAAGGTTTGTCTTCAACAGTAACTCTCTTCAAATGCAATATGCAGCAGTAAATGCCTCCTTTGAATGACCACAATTTGGACTGTGATGAGTGTTCTGCCTTCTACAATGACTGTGCCCTCTTCAATGCCTGACGCCCTTCTTAAATCTCTCAAACACTGAGTGACTCTTTGCTGAATTTGTACTCTTGCTGGTGTGCCCTCTTCTCAATATTATTGACTGTGTAGGTATTGTGCCTTCTTCCACAAATGGATAGTGAAGAGAGGTATGGCCAGTCGCCTTCACAACCACTGGAACTCGTCCTCAGCTCTCAAATCTAAGTGAAAATGGTATCTAAAAGCAACAGTTGTTGCACCCTCCTCCGAACAGTAGATATCCCAAAGACACAAGTGTGCCCTTCATCAAACAATGTGTTTGTACTGGAGTTTGCACTCGACTACAAAGGTACAAAGCCCATGGATCTCATGATTTTAAAACTACAAGTTCTGGGTTTTAAATCTTTTGTTTTCTGGTGTGTAATAACAGAAAGGGAATCAAAAGACTGGAGAAATGACCAATAATCATATATAAAACAAATACTGATGACAAAAACAAACAAACGAACCTCCTATCCTTCATTGGATCCCCAAACTAAAATTGATGACAAGAATCAATGGCATCTAAAGCGACCATCACTCTTTGCATCATTTCATTGCTTTCAAACAAGGATTGTTCTACCTCTGAAGCTCCCTTCTTAGCTGTTCAAGCTCTGTTGTTTTTCCATCCATCAATTTCCAAACCATTTTGCAGCTCTGATCCTCCATGACAGCTAAAAATAACTTGTCATTTTCCTCATCAAGTTTGACCAACTTTCCAGTAATCTTGGCAATTCTTTCTCTCTGTAGAGTGCCATCTTAAACTTGTAAATATCCTCAGTTTTATCTTCCACAATGCACTCCTTTGTGCTATTTATCATAAGTATATCAGCAATTTCATAAGTTCCCCAAGGATATGGGTCATTGGTCTTTCTTCAATAAGAAGCAACACAACAACAATAGTCTACCACCAATGTTCATAGTAATCAAACTATGCAATAGTAACGCATGCTTCTATAGTGATCATGCAACAAAAGAGAGCTTCAGTCTATGGTATTAACCCTTCTTCTTCAATAATTAATGCATAATAAAATCACAAGCCATAGATATATCTTCTCAACAACTATATGTCTCCAAAAAGAAGAAGGCATCAAAGATAAAAATTCTTCTGGACTATTGGTCTTATTTCCACCCAAGCAACTAGTTTGCTGTCAAAAATGCGCCCCTATACTGTCACAACTTTAGCACACTGTACTCTACATATTATGTGTTTGTTGTATGTACACAATCATCCTTATGCTTAACGTTGATATATATGTACACAAAGATGACGTCAAAAGTCTTCCAGATTTAATAGAGTATTGTCGTCATGTATTACACCTTCAAGATGCTCCAAAACTACTGGTTATTTGCCCTTATATGGTTTGGTTATATGCCACCATAATCTTTCTTGGGCGAGTTCTTTAAACTACTGAAGTACAGATATAGAATGGTGTTGATTCATGTTGCAATAAATACCTAGAACTAATGTTTTCCATAGACAGATCTTCAAACTTGATGCTAAGTTTGTTGTTAGCTGTTTAGACAGTCCTCCCTGTTACCAACTTTTTTGTACCATAGTTGGGTTACCTGAGGAGCCGTCGGTTGACAGACTTGTTCAAAGTTTGATTCCAGTGTATCAGTTGATCCCTCTTCTTGTCTAGCCAATATTGGCTAGTCACTTTTTTATTTTAATAATTTTGACCATGGCCCCGCGGGGTTTGTAATAAAATGTGCTAGTAGGATATTTTTGAGTGGTTCGGTCTCCTGGAACGTAGAATCTCAAATAGGGTATTCCAGGGAGTTTTTTGCCCCTGACAATTATGCTTTGCCTTTAGCCGAGTATAATTGACGAGGTTTTCTCCCGCTTCCTCCAAAGCTGGAATGCCCGATGTTGAATTCTGGGCTTGAGTGTTATAAGCCTACTAGACATTATTTAGATAGATCATGGTCATGTCCTAAGTCATCTGGACATAAAAAAAATTCGAAAAAATCTTTTTCGAACAGTGAAAAATTAATTTTTTTAATTTTTTAATTTTTCCTAAGTTTTTAATTAAATTTTTCCATAATTTAAATGGAAAAATTCAATTTGTAATAAGTCAGCCATCCGGGATCCGTTTGCAGTGATTGAAGGCTCTAACCTTAAGCCAAAAATCATTCATGATCAACCAGCCAGCTAGCACCAAGTTTCAAAAGTTCATTCGGCCTCATAATTAATAATTTCTCAAAAAATCATTTACGGAGAAATTATTAATTAAAATATTAAAAATGAATATTTTGGAGAAAATAAAAAACTCTCCAAAATAAAGCAAATTGAATAAAATAAAAGGCTAAATGACATGGCATGGAGCATTTATGATGATTCCAATCAATATCGGTTAGTTTCAGATCAAGTATCGGAGTGTAGCAGTTGAACTATCAGTCAGAAATTTGCCCTCTTTGGTCAAATCCATTTTTGGTTGAGGTGTCGGTTATCTATTAATTGGGTGATCGTTACGAGTGAGGATGAGCCACCTCACCCCCCCTCATTACTCCAGCACTCAGTTGCAACTCAGTTCAACTCCAAATCATCATGCCGAGCTCATTCAATTACTCTAGTGTTACTTTTTGTTTGGTTTTAAGGCTTTAGCCTTCTCGCTTTGTATAAATAGAGGCTTCTTTAGCTCTATTGAGATGGAACTTTTGTGCTGGAGTTACTCTGCAAAAATTGTAATAAGCTTTGTTTACATTTGATTAATAAGATTTTCGACTTTGGAGGTCCATCTCTTTTTGCATATGGTGAATGTTCTATGGTTGAGGTGATACTATTCCTAAACCCTTTACTCTTTCTTTTTACTTGAATGAAATCTAGTTATATGTTAAGCTCAAGAGGGCCACTATTGGCACGGTAGATTAGCTGTTTGTAGTTTCATTTCAGTTATTTATGCAAAGTAGGTTCTAATCGTGATGAATATGAGTAGTTAGTTATACGTAGTATTGATCTTGATTGAGTTTCATTTGCTTACTTTTCATATATATGATCTCACTTGTATCTGAGTTTTGGTATTAGCAGGTCACAGGTTGAAGAAGGGTGCGAGTTTAGCTACATCCAGCCCAAGCTTCAAGCAACCTACCATTTAACATATTGTAATTGCAGGGCCTACAAGATCGATCTCTTCCCATTCGAAAGAAAGCTGTAGTCTTCCTCCATCTCGTGTTCCATCCACAAGAAAACCTACTTCTCTACCTTTCTTCTTTAAATTTTGTACTTGCTCATAAAATATATCTAAGCTTCAAATCTTTATTATTTTAGATCTGTTTTTAAAGGCCTTTGCTAGATCTAGTTTACTTTTTTAGATCTAGGGAAAAGTTTTATGCTTTGCACATAAAATCCAAAAAAAATTCTGAGTATAAAAATATTTTTTCAAAGAATTCTTTCAATTTTTTTTTTTTTTGTGCATTGTCTTTCCTACCATATTCTAACAATACATGCTTGCTGATTTTTTACTTTTGTGACAGGTACAGAGGAAATGCTGGCAAAATTTTGAAGAAGCAAGCCTTAAAAAACTATAAATTCCCCCTTCTTCTTTTCCCCTTCTACAGATTGCTCCAAAGACCTTTCAGGATCAAAGAAAATGAAACAAAAAGAGCAGCAAAAAAGGAAAGCATTGTAACCAAATTAATAAAAAGCAAGTGGGATTACGGCTCCCACACCTCTCTTTCCCCATTTGGGGGAAGCTTGTATCGTCTCCCATTTTCATGCTTTGATTCATGTTTTGCTGAAAGTAGGATAGAGTAGTTTATAATCTTTAGAAGTTTTTATTTTTAACTTGATAGTTTATTTGCTAATTAGTTTATCATACATGAAAAATGAAGAAAAATATTTGATTTGATTATTTATTTAAGCATTGTACAATTTCCATTTTTTTGTGTACTTACCCCCTTGCTTTCCCGATTAGGGCCCTAAAAAGCCTGAAAGAGACTCTTAGGTAGTTAGATTGTTATAGTTTTATTTCTTTCATTTTAGCTTAACAAACTAAGTAAGACTCTTGAACTTGCAGTAACACAAGTCAAGAACACTCTCTATCGGAGAGCATCATTAATTTTGCACATCCTTGCATTAGGCATTTAGATTAATTAAGTCTCTTGAACCTTTGTCATATGACAAAGTCAAGAGCGCTCTCTATCGAAGAGTTTTAATTAACCGATTTAATAAAACTTTCAACACACACCCCTTTAATTAATTAACTCCCTTCCCTCCTTGCCGGAGTATGCTCTGACCGATCTCAGATCGGAGTACCCAGAAACGGCACTGGATCTTTAAACCCTGCAAGAGTAACCTAATAATACTTAACACCCCGTAACCAACGCACCAGCGTTGTAGGGATTGTTCCAAAGTACTTCCTAGTAGAGGCGCTGGAATCCTGCTGTCTAAGCTTCTCGGCTAACTGGTCAATCTTTGTGATACCAGCCTGGGATACTGGGCGGGCCCAACATGTCTTCAACGGAGGGTACTTAAAAGATTCTCTCAGCTTTTGATAAACCTTCGTTGACATCTTAATCAAGAACACATAAAAACCTTAAAACCTACCAAGAGCACTTGCATCACCTAACATTCACTAGCTTGATTTCTAGACTTGTGTTTAATTCTCTAGCGCATTTCAGCTTCATTGACTCCATAAGGCACTGGTCCTTTTTAATTTGCATAATTATATTATTTGATCAATGGTCTATGGTTTATCATAATTTCTTTCTCTGAATGCACTATTAAAGTCTAGAATTTTTGCTTATCTTTGTAATCTCTTGTTAGCAATGTGGATTGCTTTTGATTTAGTGTCATATTCATAATAAACAAACACTTCAAATCATAATAACTCCTAAACAACACCCATCCGCATCCGCAACTAATCAAAACACTTTAACAACTTAAGAGCCATAGAAACTCCTTTGTAGGGACTACCCCCCTTGGCTTCGTTAGGAGTTGGCCTAAACGGAGGAGCTAGGAGTGGGTGACAGTACCTAGCTCTGTGCTTGCCCCCAAGGTCACACCTCTCCCACTTTCCTAAGTGAGGAGACAGCTTTCGGAAGATTTCTGCTGCTGGTGTGCAATCGGCGGACAACACTCCCTATGCCTTTCTTGCTATTTTTACAAGGGTTATGCCCAGATTTCCATTCACTATTTTACTATCATAGAATTGATTTTAGGGCTGCAATATGTGCACAGATTCTTCAGAACCCATCTGTCCATCCATTATATCTTAATCACAAGAAAAGCACATCTCTAATCTCCCACTCGTTGACAACTGATCATTAGACAAACTATCTTTGCTTTCTTGAGAAAGTATTTTCTTCTAGAGCAATAGGATTATCTATCAAGGATAAACTCAGTACTTGTGTCACAGTTTCTTCCTTCCTAATGCTACATTTGTTGCAGTCTGAGGATGTTCCTTCTTAATTGGATTTTGCAATTTCTTCCTTATTTTCCCTACCAATAAATCCATTCACCATTTGAGGCTTCATCTAGCAATATAAAGCTTCATCAGTCCTTCTACTTGATTCTCTAAGAATGGGGTGTACATGTTTCGACTGAGAATCAAAACAGTGGATCTCCCACCATCTTCATCTAGCTCATTGCAACCTTTCTCATAACAAACAATTTCATCTCTCCCTCATTCTTGCTTTTGCTTCCTTTCCCAAACCGTTGAGTATTCTTTTTAATCTTTGGCAAGGACATCTTCTTCCATGTTTTGTTTAGGAGATCCTACTATGCTGCTTCTATAGTAATGTGTTATGTGCCCATAGTTATTGCACTTATAGATTCAGTATGGTAATCAAGTAGGGGAGCAAACGGATTGTAGTTTCTATCAACGAACCCATGAGAACTTCTGGATTTGTTGCTTATATAATCATCCTTTGAGGTCTTATAATGACCTCTATTTCTATTACTTCTTGCATAAGCTCTACAATCTATTGCTTTGTGACCAAAATTATTACAAGAAAAACAAGAGCCAAAGAAGAGATTTTGGTACCGGGGTGTTTTTCTTGTAATAATTTTGGTCACAAAGCAATAGATTGTAGAGCTTATGCAAGAAGTAACAGAAATAGAGGTCATTATAAGACCTCAAAGGATGATTATATAAGCAACAAATCAAGAAGTTCATTTAGGGCTTAGCCAACCACAACTCAACCTAGGAAGGGCTACAAACAAGTCACAACGAGCAAGGTAAGGTCAAATCAGTCACAGCCTAGCTAGGAGAGGTCACCACGATCCACGTCAAGGCTGAGGGAGGTCATCATATCCCATGGCCCAACTAGGAGAGAGTATACACAGTCACAGCCCAGTTAGGAGAAGGTAAATACAATCACGGCCTAGCTAGAATAGATCATACACAGTCACAGCCTTCTATGAGGAAACCACAGTCACGGATCATCCCAAAGGGCATCCAAAACAACCACGGCCTATAATAGGAGAGGGTATGCACAAGTCAAAAATAAGGTTTAGCAGCCCTAGAGGAATGATGCCCAAGATAACAATCCAAGAGAAACCCATAGAAATGAACACATCCTACATTATTAGCATCAAAATGGTCATGGATCAGCCAGCCCAATACAATCATGACCTACTAGAGGTGTCACAAGCAGCTCATAGCTCAATCAAAGGAGCAACATAAAGGTCACAGATCAGCCCAGTATAGGCATGGCCTACCTAAAGCTCACCAAAAACAGTAACGGCCTACTACACAAGAAGATAGAAGCAACAAGAACCGTGTTATCACATATATAGTAGCCAGGTTACCATATTCTATTTTTTTAGACACAGTACATTTTTCAGCCAGATCTCTTACATATGAGATGCTGAGATGAGCATTTTTTATGGATCATGATTATATTAGTGGACTATTGTACTCTCCCATGTCAGGACTGAGTCTCAAGACACTCAGATTTGAGGACTGATGTAGCCATTTGTGTCATTTTCAAAACAGTCATTGATGCCCAGTTTTATGTCAATTCTTTCTCATTGGACAGATGGTGTCTCAGATGGATTATATTGCATGGTTATGACTTAGCATTTTATATTGTGTTATGGTTATTATTGCTCTCATACTGATTCTTGTGACATATATTAACTTGTGGTATCATGATCTGGCGTTCATAATTATATGAACTTGGTTGTATCTTGTACTATGTATTGATGTCCTTACTTAGACTTGGAAGTTCTTGATCTATATTCATTGGTTTTATCCTCCTTAGGGAGAATAGAGGTAGTCATTCCCACCATTGTTTTGGCTTGCTAGTGTTGGCTCCATCCTTCACTGTCTTCACCCATCCATTACCTTCAATTTTAGTTTCAACTCGACTGACTTCTTGACTTATGGCATGGAGGACCTTTTTCCCCTCTAGAACTTTTGTTGGACAAGCCTCCCTGTTTATATTGTGTCTCGGCTCTGAGTTGGTGACAGAACTTGCCTTTGGTAAGTTGGATTGTATGCCTAAATCATTCTGGTCGGTTGTCCCGATGTTTGGCATTGTGCAGAACTCCCCCTAGTCACTTGAGATGTTGTTGGCTAAAACTGAAAGCTCATGTACTGCTTATATTGGAAATATTGAATATGCACCCATGGAAAATGAAAACTATAAAACTGTGTTTCTTAACATATGTAAAAAGGGCAAGAGCAATGAAATGCTAAAATACTCCTTGAAGAGTATAAGAAAAGGTCTAAAAAAGCAATGGTTTAAAATATGCTATATCCAAAAATTGCTAACCTTATTAAAATAAATATGTCTCGGATGAAAGCTGCGATTTGTTGTGCTTTTAAGCACTGGTGAAGTCCCAAAAGGGTCATATAGGCCAAAAAGGCCATGGAATAAAATGATGATCTTAATGAACTTGGATCAAGCTTGATGTAGTCATGATGCCTAAGTTGAATAAGCACTCTCTAAACAAGTCACCCATTTGTGAGGGACTGCCATTCCTTGTGTTGTTGTTTGTCCGACATTGGTTATAGTGAGTATTCCCTTCCATATCCGAAGTGTCATGATGTTGAGTAGGAAGTCATTATTTGCCTTAGCCTTGTCAATTTCATCCTTCACCCTTCACTAGCAAAATGACTACAACTATGAAGTGAGTATAGTCCTGAAAGTCTAAGTATGAGTAATAATAAATAAAGCCTTATATATATATTGGTTGATGTACCACCAGTAAAATGAATGCTACTTGTTGTGATTGTTACTTGAATGAGTTGTAGAGCATGTCTTAACCTTTTTAACACTTGCAGCGGATGGATATAGTCTGAGTTATTATTGGTGTCTGATTATTCACAGAGGGTTATATTGTTTATTGGATATGGTTGATGATCAGATAGAGACCTATGAGGGGTATGAGTATACACCTTAGATGGATTTGGACTCTCTGAGTCTAATGAGACGGTTTATTTCTAGTTCCAGGCACTTGCAGATATGATCAGGCTCATTCTGTCTTTCTGATGCAGTTTTTCTTCACAGGTTGATATGTCTGAGTAGGGAGATGTTTTAGTTGGATCTCCTAGGGCGTTGTATGGAACATAGGGGTGTAACCACTTGTTTGTACCATAGTACCCCCATCCCAGAGAGCCTGGTGGGCTTAGTTTGGCAATGCAGGCACCCTAGGAGGCTGTTTTGGCAGGTTCACGTTTCCCGAGGCAAATTAAAAAATGATTAAATGGCTATTGAAGAAATCGATTTGGGCTACTGAGGCAAGGAAATGACATGGGACGAGTCATGATGATGAGAGTGATGTCCTCCACACCTTCTCCAGCAGTTGCAACTCCTAGTTGGGCCCACACCTATTTTTTGGGCATTTTTTATTATTTTCTAGAGCTCTTTTTGGAGGCTCACAATTTCCTCAAGGAGGCACAAAAGTCAAAGAATTAAATTGTTATATTATTTATTGTGCCATGGGGACGGCTCACAATTTCCTCAAGGAGGCACAAAAGTCAAAGAATTAAATTGTTATATTATTTATTATGCCATGGGGACACCCAAAGGGGGTTAGTCAAACACTCCTTGGACACACCATGTGCTTTCATTTATTTCTTGCTGAGTGGGTTACCTTTTTTGGGTGGGTTAGTCCACTTTGATAAATTATGGTTATATTGATCCATATATTGTATGTTGAGCTCATCTCAACCATTGATTAGAACATTTCATCTTTTAATCTTCACCACTCGTTTTGAAAGTGGTTAGGATTTGGTTATGATTGAGGTTCTCTTATTTCTATTTAAATGAGAGAGCTT
>LPNX010372946.1:71608-116074 GCA_001517045.1 Pseudotsuga menziesii | reverse complement strand
CTTGGATCTGAATAATAGAAAGACTTTTTTGTGGAAATTTTTATGGATCTGCTTTGCATCTGATGTGCTCAAATGGTGATTAGCTAGTCTTCAGCTTCCTAGAATTGTGGAAATTCTCGTGAGATTTATATTTTCCGTGGCTATCATTGTTTTGTCTACAGGAGGGCGTTTTGGCTGGAGCGTTTTTGTAGGGGCACCTCAACTCGCTCGGTTCTCTTCGTCTTGGATCAAGGGGTTTTCATTAGTTTCATTGTGATCTATGATTACTTCGTTTTACTGTCTTGTAGCATTCAATTTATTTATCTTGTATTAGCAAATCTGATATGGTTGACGTTTGCTCATGCAGGGTAGGGGGCGCATTGGTGGCTTGGAGCTTGCATATGCCATAGAAATCATGGGGATCTTCCAGAATTGATCGGGATAGCAAAGATCGTCACTGTTACAGACTTCTACAAGCATTTCCAGGTAAGATCCAGCAAAATAAGTCTCTTCTTTTTCAGATCTTATTCCATTGTACCTTGCTTTTCTTCAACTTTTTTTGAAAACTCCGAAAGCATTAAAAACCCTAAAAAATAATAAACTTGGGAATAGTCCGATTTTTTGCCAAACCATTTCTAGGTTTCATAGATCGGGCCTCCCCTTCATCAAATCAACTGAAACACTGGTCAAAATCCTCACAGTTTGATCTAGATCTGATTTTTAAGCAAAAAATTGCATAACCCCCCACTGAAAAATTGACCTGCTAGGGTTTTGAGTTTTTCTGAATTTTGACTTCACGGACGGATAGATCGGGTCCCACACAGCCTAAATCAACCCCAACACTGTCCATTTGCTTGACCATTTGACCTAGATCTAAAAATTTGACTGAAACTGCCCTAGCGCCCTCACTGAAAATTAGACTTCTCTGGAAGTGAGTTTTTCCGAAATCTGACAAGATAGACAGATAGATCGGGGCCCAAGCACTCCAGAACGCCCCCAACGCTGAGCTAGTTCTTCTCGGTTTTCCCTAGATCTAAAAAATCAGTTTTCAACCTCCTAGCCCCATCATCAGATTTTGACTTTTCTAGATCTAATTTTTCTGCTGATTTCCTTATTTGAGCTTGTAGATCAAGTCATCCTGGCCTATTTTCTCCTTCAACGCTGATCCATTAGCCTCCAGGTGACCCTAGAACTACAGATCTGTCCTCCTAAGCCCTAGAGCTAGCCATCCATTGAGCTGGGTTTCCTGTACCTTAGCTTTTCCGGACCAACTACTTTATGGGTTCGTAAATCAAGGTGTCTCCCAGGTGGGTTCTCTAAAACATTGGTTTACTGCTGACTCCATTGCCCAATGCACACAAGGCACTGTTCTCCTAGCTAGAGCTTACCCCATCTTGACCTCATTTTTACTGCTTTTTCCAACACCTACTGATAACTCAAGTCACCTATCTTTCACTGAGATTGTCCCCTTGGTACTAGGCAGTCCCAACTCTGTTATTGCTCACCCTGTCACAGTTACGTTTCCCAAGACAGTGGTCATCTCCATCAGTTGCTAGTACCTTAACCCTAGAGCTAGGGTTTCCATTTACCTTGCACCTTAAGTACCCTGAAGCCCCATCTGATCTTTTTTTGGTGTCTAGGTCCGATCTCTCCTGTCGGGAGCAGATCTGGGTCTCCCCCATTGTTGTCTTGGACTAGGATAACATAAAGTGAAGGCTGCCTTGATTGGCGTGACAACCATCCATTTGGGAGTCTAGGCAGTCGTGGTTCCACCCCTTAGTTGCTTGCCCCTCTACCATCCATCTTGGATCCACCTCACACAGGCAACTACAAGGTGGGTGATAACACCAGTGTTACAAATATCGTGTCGACGAATATATTGCCAAGGGTTCAAAAAGAAATTATCGGATTTATCGGCAAAAATGTCGGCAAACATCGGCAATATATCGGCAAAATAAAAAATACAAAAATGAAAAAAATCACAATATATTTGAAAAAATCGGCAAATATCGCCAAAAATCGGCGAATATCGTGATAAAATCGGCAAATATCGCGATAAAATCGGGAAAAATCGCCAAAAAAAATCGGGAAAATATCGGGGCAATATATTGGCGATATATCGCCAGCGAGTTAACATCGCGATATATCACGATGTTGCCGATATATCTGCAATATTTGTAACACTGGATAACACCCATCCAATGTGCAAGACAAAAACGAATTTCCCAGCATGGAGAATGAAGAACAACAGAAATCGTGAAGGAAAATGCCCAACAAGATCCAACTGCATGAGGAAGAGAAACACATGGGTGAATAATGGAATGGATAACAATTTTTGGGTGATAACTTGCCCCATAAGCAAAAATTCGTTTTCCAAAAATTATGGCTTTTACCAATACGAATTTGACTGCCATACTCTTCCATCCTCGAGGCATTAACTTCCTCAACCAACTTCTGGAAGAAATAAATGATTAGGTGAATAAGACAAAAAAGGTAGTTGACAACATAGTTTTAAAACTCGGACTCAGACTTGGAATCGACCAAGGGTCAACTCGGCCTCAGACTCGGACTCTACAATGAATTGGTAATGACTCGGCCGATTTGAATTTAATGACTCGGTTCACTAAAAAACACATAAAATATTTAAATTTTAAAGAAAAAAAAATTTTAGATATTCTAATCCATGATTCCAAAGCATTAGAGACAAAATAACCGAAGTCTGCACATATATATACTATATACCATATGAGGGTGAAGTTGTGAACATATCGAAATGGCACGATGTGTACTGTGCAATACATATCTAGAAGATTGAAACAAAATGAAAATACATAATCAAAGAAGGTCTGAATGGCTTGTAGAGTGGCATAATTCAGTAATATATTTTATCTGATTTTTTCCATATTCAATATCGTTATTATTTTACCATCTGCTAAATTGCTAATTGAAATATAACCATAACCTCAAAGGCATATACAGACTTTGCTGATTAAAGTAAACAAATATCATGAGTTGAAAATCTAGATTCCATACTCATCATTCCAAGTTCCAACCATGCAAAATGGCAACGAATGGGCCTCAACGCTGCTTAACCCACTCACAATGGGAGAGAACTCCAGTTTATAAAGAATAGTACAGTAACAAGATCTGTGAATTGTTTATAATACAAGAATTCATATAGTCCTAAATGACCATTAGCAAAAATCGTAAGCATGTTAAGAGACAAGAATAGGGATAGTATTAACTAACAGGCAGGACATGTATGAAGTTCCAAAGTTTAGGAATTAATTAAAAAAATTAAAAATTTAGTGTTTATAACTCCATGCATCAACTCGGATTAACTAAGGCGAGTCGTCCCATTACTCGGGCGAGTTGATTGGTTCGATACCGAACCGGACGAGTTGGACACCGACTCGGCCAGTTCGGTATCGAACCGGTCACCCGAGCCGGTTTACTGGCTGAATCAGCTCGACTGGAGGTCAACTCGGCCAAATCGGTCGACTCGGACTCAGACTCGGCCGAGTTTTAAAACACTGATTGACAACTTTATGGGTTCTCCCATTGACATTTGGCTCAACCCTATTGGCTCAATGGTTTGAATATTTTCCCTCCCAATTCCTTGTGAAATCATGCCCCCATCTCTTTGTTGCATTGCATAGCTAGTTGTGGGTATTTTTATTAAATTGAATTTTTACATGATATCATAATTTATAATGTGCATGGCTAGCACGAAAAACATATGCATCGATTTTAATTGCCAATACATAAAATGCTAAAATCCATGGTGGGGCCTTGGCCTTGAGCTCCTCACTATGATTTAATAACGATATTGACACCATTTACAATTTTAATGCAATAGGGGTCAAAATCGGGATATTACACTCTTGCTAAGAGGGAGTGTTAAAGATAGTGCAATTGCAAGACCCATTCTCAGGGAGGATCAGTGTTACAAAAACCGGCCGGTCTGACCGATTTTGGGCCCTCACTGGGTCAAACCGGTGTCTCAAACTAGTTTTGATCGGTTTTACCGGGTTTGGTCCGGTTTTGACCGGTTCCTTACATAACTGTACAACAACACTAAACATGGTATTTTTTAAACTTAAAAAAAAAAGTTTTAAAAGTTGGTTGAGTGGGGAAGGTTCTAGTGAAATATGCTCAGTATGGCACATACCAAGAGCACTTTTTGCAAATTTGTGTATAATGGTTTGGATTCACATGGTTGCACATGATTATATATATAATTTTTCAAAATTTAAGAAGTTTTTGTATTTTGGTGGACCGGTTTTGTGATCCGGTTTTTTTCCCAGTTTCGGTCTGGGTCTGGTTTTTTGGGTCGACCGGTTCGACCACCAGTTCGGTTTTTGTAACCTTGGCCGGAGGATGGTACCTTAGTCAATTAACTAGGGTTTCTGGTTAGTGAACCAGGTAGAGTAAGTCCCTAAAAGGTACCCTAGGGCCCCAATAGTCTCCTGGGGTTCTTTGTCTGGGACCAAGCAGGTTGATGCCATGGAAAAGTCCCTAACATATGGTTAGGGCCCCTATATGTCTCTAGGGTATTCTGTTCTGGGACCAGACAATTTATTGGACACGATGTTCAAGCAGATCCTGCAGGTTGAGACAGAGACTTCTTGGTTTGGGACCAGGCAGATTCTTGGTCAGGGACCAAACAGTTCTTGCAGGTACATACCTGGTCAGTTAACTAGGTGGATCTTGGTTAGTTGACCAAGGTGATGATGTGTGATGTCCTCTTCTCCTAAACAATTATTGTTAGGTTGTTTCTCAAGGGACGGGAAACCCCTTGATGATGTCACTAGCACTTAACCCTTGGGAGCAGTATGGAGGACCAGAGGATCACATCATCCAGTTTGGATCTTCCTTATACAATGATGATAAAACTCATAGTTATTGTATGCAACACATGTGGACAATATACCTTGAGAGAGAAAGATTAAAGTTCTTGGTCTTGTGGGTAAAAGGGTTGTTTCCCACCTTGACGATACGCCTTGGTCTTGTGGGTGAAAGGGTTGTTTTCCCACCTTGATGTGACCCCTCTTGTTGACTTTTGGTCTTATATTTCCCTTTTGATCCTAGCACCCATCTTGGTTGTGGTACCTTGACCCTTTTGCTATGTTGATTCAACTTTATTGTTTTGATTGTTTATGACCACTTGACCATTAGTACCCTATTTTAAGTCAACCTAACTTTATTTTATGTTTCTATTTTTGTAATTACCTTAAAACCTAGGAATACCTAAGTGACCCTTCTAGAAGGCTTGCCAAGATTATAAATTAAGTTCACTTCTCCATTGTTAGGCTGTGCAACTTGACATGAGAGAAGTTCAGATCTGCTCCTTGTTGGTCTATGCTTGATGCCTAGGGTTACTGCTGCTTTAAGTGGACATTTTCGGTTTGTTATCACCCGCCTTGTAGTTGCATGTGTGAGGTGGATCCAAGATGGATGGTAGAGGGGCAAGCAACTAAGGGGTGGAACAACTACCAACAGGTGACTTTAGAAGTGTCTTTGGACAACACAAAAAATACCCAAAAGAATCTAAAGTTAAAAAAGTAAAAAAACATAGCAAAAGGGAACCAAGAGAAGCAAGCTTTCCTTGGGATCTTGGTCTTGCTTTTTGGGCAGCCAATATGATATGCACTCTTATGCTAGATATAACTTTAAACTTTGAAAGAAAAAGCTAATGCATGCAAGCTATAGATTTCCTTTAAAATGCCATGCAAAAGAGGATTTATTTATGCCAGATCTATTCAAAATGAATGAGCAATGCTTACTAGATCTAATAAAAGAACTTGAAAACTAGATCTAAGTGCAAGATTTGTACTTTTAAATGCAAAGATCTTAACTAAACAAGTTGGGTAACAAGGACAAAAAATCATTTTTAAGAATGAGAAAGGAGAGAGAAAAGACTATTTTTGTTGCTGGGGGTTTCGCTTTGAAACACTTCGTAGTGAGGTACCGAGGGACTATGTCTTTCGTATTTGCCTTGAAAAGGGGAGCATCAAACTAGATCCACACCGTTTCGAAGCTGGGAAACCTGTAGCTAAACCAAAACTCAA
This sequence comes from Pseudotsuga menziesii, assembly GCA_001517045.1. Classification (NCBI taxonomy): domain Eukaryota; kingdom Viridiplantae; phylum Streptophyta; class Pinopsida; order Pinales; family Pinaceae; genus Pseudotsuga; species Pseudotsuga menziesii. Next base: position 110,024 of record LPNX010372946.1, on the reverse strand, counting down.
ACAATACCATGAGATCTTGAATTTAAATATAAAAAGAGGTTTAAAAAATGCATGAAAATAAACTTATTTAGCATGCAATGTTGGACCTCTAAGCATAAAATGATAATACATGAATTAAAGTACTCTTACTTCAACTCCTATTCCTACCAGTTCGGAGAAACCATCATAGGCAAGATCTAAGCCACAAATATTGAAAAAAAATTGGAACAACACATCTTTTTACCTCAATAATGCATGACAATCGGAATCCACACAACAAAGCACACCACCACTAGCCTCCAAAGCTTTCTTTTATTCCACAAAAAATAGCAATAGAATATAGGTTACATCAGCTTGCACACTCTTGCTCCAAACCAAACTAGTTTGTGAGAGAGACAGAGGCTTTATTTATAGCCAGAGCCAAGCCCCTGGGGGGCTACCAACACTGAAGATGCACTCAGAATTAACTGAGTTGAAGAGGATTCACACTGAGCTTAACTAAGGAGGAACTGAGTTGAACTGCAGAGGTGATTCACACCTCTCTCAGTTAACTCACAAACAAGCTACCAACACACCCAATCAAATGCCAAATCACCCAAAACGGCGTCCATCTCTCCCTCACACGAGTTGGAATGAAGGTTGGTGGGTGATGTCACCACATGCATGCGCATCCATCATTGTAATGAACCAGAGTTTATAAAACAAATAATGTTCAATGTGAGAGGGGAGCCACCCATTCGCTAGCATACTCATCTCGTGGAGTCTCACTCCACGTCAAACTCCCACTTCATGCATGCGCTACTTCTTAAATGTATCCAAAAAGCAACAAATAAACCAAGCTTCAACATGAGGGGGGGCCATCCCCTCTCACCATTTGCTAGTCTCCACTCATTAGCGTGGAGTTGACGTCACCCACTCCTCACGTTATTCTCCACACAAATCATTTGTTATGCCAAACCTTAAACCAATGTTTAAAACTTTATTTTGAACTTGAGGAAGGCTCCACTATCCACCTCACGCTAGCCCTCACACATGCTAGCGACCATACCTTTGAATCAAAGTTTAACATAAACTTAGGTTTGAAAGGGGGCGTGAGCCTTAAGGGACCCATGCCAAGTCACCCTTTTAATTATTATTTTAATTTTCACCTTTTTTCAAACTTTGACTATGGTGCCAATTTGCCAAAATTTAGCATTAAAATGCTCTTCTGATGCATCTTTAGCTTAATAATGCCTCACGGGGTGTTTTGGCTGCCTGACTGATGTAAAAAGTGGTCCCTAGAGTAAAGTGGACGCCCCGGGTGTGAAAACGAGTGCCCCCACGTCAAAAACGGACTCCGTATCTGACTTTTATTACATTTTGAAATTTTCTAATTAAACCATTGAAAAATGTCCTAATTTTGCGGAAATTTTTTTCTCGGAAACTGACGAAACTCTAGGGGGAACTAGCACATATCCATACGACTCAAAAATCAATGCCTAGCATGGTGAAAAACATTGACACGAAGGCTCTAATAACCTCCTATGGCCGAAACACCAAGATAACTACCCCAACTTTGGAGGTGTGAGTGAAAACTCATAAATTATTAGTCATTTGTTCAACAGCCAATAATAACCAAAGGAAAAAACACTCTGGACTAGTCAGCTTGATGCTTAAGTCTGGGAAGCCGAGCCTTTTATAAAAAATTAAATGCTAGGACATTTTTTACAATTTCCCCAAGGGGGTATGAACATGTGTTACAAAAAAAATAACAAAAAGTTCCCAGAAGAAGCCTGAATGACTTCTGAATTCTGAAAGATGAACAAGTGTTTGTTCTCATCACCCGGCTCGCTTGAAAAAACCACTAAGTACAACTTTGGTGGTAACATCTGGCTCCAACTGCGGGACGTGTGCTCGATTTGGTCATAGGGAAAGGAGAGGATACGAGAACACCAGAATCTCTGGTTTATATAACCTGTAAAAACATCTCAACTTGACAAGAAAACCTTAGTAGCACAAGTTTTATATAAAGTCCAAATGAACCATTATGCTACTTTATTCAAACAAAATAAATGTCGCTAACTAATGAAAGAAAAGTTTTATTATACCTAAGTACGACACGGAAATGCAAAGAGTAAATGTTCTCTCTTAAGGAGCTTATTTTCCTACTCTAAGCATGATATAAAAAATGTTGTAATAAAAAATCCAATGTAACCACCTAAGCATTTTATTAACATAAAAAAAAATTGCCTTGTTTTTGGTTACCAGCCAAAGTAAGGATACTTTATTCAAAAAATGGAAACCTACGTGATGTTCTGGAGTGGGCGGGCTGGATGGGAAATCATAGGCATGAATAATGTCATTAAAATTCTTCCCAAACTGGTATGTGTTCGCGCAGGCTGCTTCTATCCATGACTGGATAGGACTGATATACCAATCGACATGATGAAGCAGACTGACTACATCATCATACTGATCATCAGGGCTTATCGAATGATAACTCATTGTATAAGACCCAAGTTGCTCCAAATCATAAGGAACCTCTACATGTGAAGAAGATGGTTGAGACTGATATTCCACTGACTGCATCACATCTGACTTTTCACAACACTGCTTCTCAATGTCTTCATTACTGATACCTTTGTGCGGCTCTGCATGATATGACTTTGAATGATCATATAACAGTTTTGAATGCTCCTCTTCTATACTAGGATTTTCCCAGGTCTCCAGATCCACGCTTCCCTCTATGGATGTATCGTAGATTGGACTTCCACAAATTTCTGAATAGACACTCCCCTCGCTGGATATACCATAGATGAGATCCTCAATAAGATTTTCTTAAGTTGGATTATCTATAAAATTCCAATAGTCATCACCGCCATCTATGTCATATATGAGAGTCTTCCTCGCTGTTATCACATCCGTGGCTATATCCCTCATGATCATAGTCATCTTCTTCAGAAAAAAGGTCACAAGGTAGTAAACCTTCCAAACTATCATCATTATACTCATTACAGATTTCATCATAAGTTTCACTATATGCTTCCGAAATGGTTTCTTCTTGACGTAGATCTGCGGTACCAATGTGATCATTTTCTTCACTAAAATAATCTTGAGGACACTTCAAATATTCAATGGCATCATGAGGTGGATTCTCAATAATATCTTCAATCAAGGGATTCTTATGAATCTCTTTCTTAGCGTTAAGTTGTGTTCTAGGTATAGTATCACCATGCTCTAAAAGATGTTTGAATTCCTCTTGATTGATATTTTCAAAAGGAAACTCAAACACTCAATGTGATCCACCATGATGAGACGGGGTGGCTCCTGGATTTCCTCGTGATATTCTATTTCGGGTAACATATTTGAAAAGTAATTTTTAATGCGCCTTACCACTACCACCATGCAACTCCCTTTTGCACACCACAGCTTCAAAAACATCCTGAGGAAGCTTGAAAGGGAGGTCCTAGATCCTTAGAAAACCAACAATATGCTCTTTCCGCAAAAGTACTTGCAAACATCTGCATCATATTGTCCTCATGAACAATATTGAATTCATCCAACAACCCGATGAAATCTATGACATGATGGATGGCTGAATCACCGTGGCCATAAAAGATCTGAATATAATTATATATATCATTCTGGTCACGATAAAAGTTGGGGAAACCTGGGATGTTTGAGAAATCAATGGGATAAAAACTCTCGGTAATTTGAGCATTTAACTTTTTATAATCCATGTTTAGCTCGATATATCTGGAATGACCATGGAAAGAATCCCGTACTGAACTGGAAGAGCTATCAAAAACTTTATTATTGTATGAGCTCGTCTATACACAATCAATCTCAACAAATTTTATGAGATACAAGGGTTTTATCCCTTCAATGGAGTCGCCATGTGAAAAAGAAAAATATGCATTTATAAATCTTTCACATAAATTATTTTTTGCTTTTCTTTGTACAAATAAAAACTGCAAAAAAGTCAGTGGAGTTGCCAAATGAAAGTTAAAGATCTAATCTAAGCATTCATCAAACAAAGAAAAAGAAAACAAAAGTCGTAGTCCGGGAATAAAAAGATTTATTCTCGGCAACGGCGCCAGAAAATGTTGCCGCCTTTCACACACCTAGAGGGGGCGTGGCAGAAATATTCAAGCCACTCGGTGTGTCCCTAGGGGCAAGTCTCGAGTCAAGGCTATCACCTTGTTCTTGACTCCTCCATTCAGGCCAACTCCTAACAAAGCCAAGGGGGGTAGACCCTATTAATTGCTAAGGCTTTTAGGCTTTAGTGCTTATGGTGATGAGATAAGTTACTTAGGAGTTTTTGATAAATGAATTCGACACAAGATATTTGCAAGATTTGTTACACCACAACAGCATAGAAATTAAAACTTGATAAGCAGTAATGCAGAAACATATGATAATATCAAAATAGATCAGTGCCAATAATGGAATCCACAAATGAGATGTTGTTGAGATACAAACGAATGTTGCAAGTGCTCTTGGTCAAATTTTATGTTAGTGTAAGATGAGTTGGTTACTTAGGGGGGAAGGGGATTCCCGATATACCCAGAGGGTACGGGGAGAATGTCCAAAACCCTTAACTGATACGGTTACCCACAAGGAATATGTAGGTTGGTTGGAGTCTCGGAATTTTATGTTAGTGTAAGATGAGTTGATTACTTAGGGGGGAAGGGGATTCCCGAAATACCCAGAGGGTACGGGGGAGTATGTCCAAAACCCTTAACTGATACGGCTACCCACAAGGAATATGTAGGTTGGTTGGAGTCTCGGAGACGTTGTTCATCACTACACCGCAAGGGTGTACTCTAACTTATGCCTCGAGGTCACTGCCCAGTTGTTCTTACTTCCTTTGGGTAATTTGCCACCACAACGGCTTAAATGGAGGCGTTGGATTTTCGCCTGGGGAGGTTAATTGAAAGATGTGAGATCTAATTACTCTAGTCACCCATGCTACTTTTGATGCAGCCGGCTGATCGGTTGAACCGCAGCCAGTGTAGAACATACACAATGGAGCCTTGAAAATTTTTAAGGATTTTAAGGTGTTGTTCTTTGTTAAAAAAGGAAAACCTCTAGGAATCTCTTTTGGTCCAAATGGACCTCAGTCGGGAAAGCAAGGAGGGGTTAATTTTAAATAACAGAAAAATACAAAACACAACTCACGGATTGTCTAATTAGTCCTACCAAGCATCTCTTTCCCCTTTCAGTTCAATCGGGAAGTCGTGGGGTAAGTAGTATGATTACTTTGAATTTGTAAAAGATATTGAAGTGCTTATGATTCAAAGTAATACAATGCTACCAAAAACAACTAAACTAGAAAAAACTGATAAAACACACACACACACACAAAACGCAGAATCCCCCCTGGGGGGATGGGCAGCTGGCTCGAAAGAGCCTACTCAAACTTGCTTTTGATTACTCGATTACAACGCCTTAGCATAAATGCTCTTTGGTCCTTGTTATCTGGGATCCAAAGGCTTACAAAATATAAGGAAAAGAAGTCCAGCTAAGGGGGAAGCTTCCTGGAAGCTCTAGAAGGCCCACAAATTGTTTTTTGGGCAGCGTATCCTCTTCTTTTCGAACAGAGCTGCTAAAAACCAGCAAGCAAATTTTGGAAAAAAGTGCCCAAAAACACTTTAGAAGTGTCTTTGGACAACACAAAAAATACCCAAAAAATTCTAAGTATACAATGCTACCAAAAACAACTAAACTAGAAAAAACTAATAAAAAAAACACACACACAAAATGCAGAATCCCCCCTAGGGGGATGGGGAGATGGCTCGAAAGAGCCTACTCAAACTTGCTTTTGATTACTCGATTACAATGCCTTAGCATAAATGCTCTTTGGTCCAACTAAGGGGGAAGCTTCCTGGAAGCTCCGAATGGGCCACAAATTGTTTTTTGGGCAGCGTATCCTCTTCTTTTCGAACAGACCTGCTAAAAACCAGCAAGCAAAATTTGGAAAAAAGTGCCCAAAAACACTTTAGAAGTGTCTTTGGACAACACAAAAAATACCCAAAAAATTCTAAGTTAAAAAAGTAAGAAACAGAGCAAAAGGGAACCAAGGAAAGCAAGTTTTCCTTGGGATCTTGGCTTGCCTTTTGGGAAGCCAATATGATATGCACTCTTATGCTAGATATAACTTTAAACTTTGAAAGAAAAAGCTAATGCATGCAAGCTAGAGATTTCCTTTAAAATGCCATGCAAAAGACGATTTCTTTATGCCAGATCTATTCAAAATGGATGAGAAATGATTACTAGATCAGATAAAAGAACTTGAAAACTAGATCTAAGTGCAATATTTGTACTTCTAAATGCAAATATCTTGTGTCGAATTCATTTATCAAAAACTCCTAAGTAATTTATCTCATCGCCTTAAACACTAAAGCCTAAAAGCCTTAGCAATTAATAGGGTCTATCCCCCTTGGCTTCATTAGGAGTTGACCTAAACGGAGGAGTCAAGAACAAGGTGACAGCCTTGACTTGAGACTTGCTCCCAGGGACACACCGAGTGGCTTGAAGATTTCTGCCACGTCCCCCCCAGGTGTGTGAAAGGCGGCAACAAGGAGCACAGTTAGCTCCCTCTTGATCTTTGAACCTTATCAATTGTTTCAAGATAGTAAGGAACAAGCCATCACTAATCAAATGTTTAGCAGTTTTCTCTTTTGTTGACATAATGTTGACATATGGGAGGATGAACATCTAGCATAATTAATCATATATTTTGTGGAGCCTCTTTCTTTGTCTGTACCTGAGCACTCAGCTCCCTCTTCAACTGTGCATTTAATTTTGAGCATAGATAGGATTTACAGACCTTCATCACTTGTCAAATCATCCTCCTCTTATGGATTGTATCTACAAGTGAAGTTTTGATAGTTAGCAATAACCAAAATCAATTTCACATAATGGCATGGTCTTATCATTCATCCATGTACTAATCATCTATCTAGATGCCATCAAGGGCATATCGACATGTCATGATAATACAAAGAATCAAAACAAGTTGGGATAGAAAGTCCTCCCTCTTTATATTTGTCCTTATACAGAAATCATAGTGTGCATCTTGATCTTGACATCAAATTGAACATGTACTCTTATAGGTGCAAAGGTATCAACATCATATCATCCTCATGCAATAACATGCATGCATAAGACCATAACCCTAGATATGAGGTCATGATAAATTTATACATGGATGAGCTCTAAGCTTCTTTGCACTTGCAAATTCAGATTACATTGCTCAATGCATCACAAAATTAAAAAATGATCAAGCACTCTACACCAATGTCCTTTACACCTGAGAATGCACTTCTTAAATAATATCATTGTCAAAATCCCATGCATCATCACACTTGTTAGTATATTTTTGATGATGACATAAACCTGCATAGTTTAACACATATGATCATGATCATAAATGAATTGTAACTTTCTTACGCTAACAAACTTTGATCATAATTAGTCACAGAACTCTTTTACACAAAAATGATCAATTAGAACTTAGAAGATATCATAATTATGATCACAAGTCAAGATTCAATCATATGAAGACTTAAGCAAGGTTTCTCACTTATCACAAAAAAATATGCTTGGGTCAAGCCTTCTAGGATTTGCTGGTTATAACTGACATACCTCTTCAAGGGGTCATCAAGTACACATTCTGTCAAATCTATCTTCTGATATAGACTGTCAGTGCTACTAAAATGTTGATTTCAAATCTAGTCAATTAGTGAGGTCAACCAACTATGTAAATATCAGATCTTAACCATCTTTATCACTTTGATGGCCAATGAACTCTTATGGCCAAAATTAATAAAGTTCAAACCCTTACTGTTAGTAATGTTGAAACCCTTATCTTAGGATCATTGTAGACTTTGTTAGACTATAAAACAAAGTTAACTACAAACCCTAAGCTTTAATACCATGTTGAAAAATTGGGTTAAGTTAGGGTTTGATATAAGAAATTTCAAATTTTATACTTTAATGCATAAAACAAAACTAAACAATGCTAGATCTAGAACAATACTGCTGTAATAAATTCAAAACATAATTTTCATCTCTTTCAACTTTAACGCTCCAAAGGTCACTGTGTTAAAGTTGGTCATTGAGATATAATTTATCAATTGCAATACATAGAACATAAACAGTAACAATAGTACCATACAAAACAAACTAATAAACAGTAACAAAGCTGGTTTGGATCTACCTTAGACACTTTTGGAAACTCTTTTACACAAAAATGATCAATTAGAAGATATCATAATTATGATCACAAGCCAAGATTCAATCATATGAATACTTAAGCAAGGTTTTTCACTTATCACAAAAAAAAATATGCTTGGGTCAAGCCTTCTAGGATTTGCTGGTTATAACTAACATACCTCTTCAAGGGGTCATCAAGTCCACATTCTATCAAATCCATCTTCTGATATAGACTGTCAGTGCTACTGAAATGTTGATTTCAAATCTAGTCAATTAGTGAGATCAACCAACTGTGTAAATATCAGATCTTTACCATCTTTATCACTTTGATGGCCAATGAACTCTTATGGCCAAGATTAATAAAGTTCAAACCCTTACTGTTAGTAATGTTGAAACCCTTATCTTAGGATCATTGTAGACTCTATTAGACTGGAAAACAAAGTTAACTACAAACCCTAAGCTCTAATACCATGTTGGAAAATTAAGTTATAGTTAGGGTTTGATATAAGAAATTTCAAATTTTATACTTTCATGCATAAAACAAAACTAAACAATGTTAGATCTAGAACAATACTGCTGTAATAAATTCAAAACATAATTTTCATCTCTTTCAACTTTAACATTCCAAAGGTCATTGTGTTGAAGTTGGTCATTGAGATGTAATTTATCAATTGCAATACACAGAACATAAACAATAACAATAGTACCATACAAAACAAACTAATAAACAGTAACAAAGCTGTTTTGGATCTGCCTTAGACACTTTTGGAATCTGATCTTGTCATGGTAAGGACAAGTCACCAAAGGAACAGATGACATATCTTGAGAGAGTGTAGGTTAGAGTGTTGTAGGTTAAGGTAAGATACATACAGTAGCAAACAAGATATCAGTGTGAAGACCCCAGTAAGATAGCAACAATGATATTCAACCCAAAACACGGCTAAACAACCTCAAAAGATCGCAACTCCCTCTAGCATAATTAACACCATCACTGACCTGTCATTTAGGGCTTAGCATAGCCACAACTCAGCCCAAGAAGGTGTTGATTTTTCAGAGCAGCATCGAGAGCCATTCTCTTAGGAGAATTGGGACACCTGGTCCGGGACCATGGTGTGGACTCAACCTAGTGTTGAGTGATCATTTTGTTGAATAATGATATCTGGTCCTTGACCATGATATGGACCCAGCTCTGCCCTGGGGGGACTCAACCTTGTGTTGAGTGACCAATCTGTTGAATGGTAGACATTTGGTCTGGGACCACGATGTGGACCAGTCTAGTACTGGTAGACTCAGCTTAGTTCTGAGTAGCTATTCTTTCGAATGGAGGTGCTTGGTTTGTTACCAAGTATTTGACCTAGTGTCAAATTATGAAGCCTATGGCTGAGGCACCTAGTCTGTTACCAGGAAGGTACTATAAGCCCTAAACTGGGTCTAGGCATGTGTGACACTCTGACCCTTGATTAATGGGCTTTGTGATCTTCTCCAAGGCTTAGCTACCCTTGGTTAAGACACCCTAGTACATGATCATGGTGTCACACAAAGTGTGAGATAAAAGCATAAGTAATTCTCTTAATTTATGATGATGTACTTTGAGTGGTGATAAAAGACCACGTTGACCACATGTGATGACCACAGGGGCACTTGAAGAAGGCTAAGGCAAAAGTCAAAATTAGAAAAGAATAAATATTATTATTTTGAGATTTATAATTTTGGCCCACTTACAGGTGACTCAAAGGATATAAAAGAAGATCATTCCATTTCATTATAACACACATACTTGCTCTCACGGGTACAATTGCTCATTCGGGTGATCTTACGAGGTTGAAGAAGAAGGTTCTTATGATTGTGCCCTAGCATGGATGAGTCTAGCTAGGGCATCATCATTCATGTGAAGACAAACCCTAAGCTAGGGTTTTTACAGCTGCAAGTTCATCTTTAGTTCTTGGCTAGGGTTTTTACCAAACCCTCCTTCTCAACACCAAAACTTCTTCAAGGCAACCCTTCTTTCACCGGGCAGCTTTCAGATCTCCATGGGTAGCATTCTCTTCTTCACGGGTTGCCCGTATCTTCTCTCAGGCAGCATTTTAAGGGCTCGGCCCTTCCTTTTCTGCCCTCGGGCAACTAGCAGCAGCATCCCATAAGGGCTAGGGCCTGCTGCAGACCCACGGGCAGCCTGTAGGGCATACCCAGGTGGGTGTTGTTGCTGCCCCGAACCCTCAGGCAACGCCAGGAAGACCTGTGAGGGTCTCGGGTAGCATCCCGGAGTCCGTGAGAGTTGTCGGGTCTATACAGACCCTCCAGGCAGCTCATGGGCAGGCCCTAAGGGCCCCCGATCAAGGTTGTCTGCCCTTCGGGCAACCGAGCAAGAGAAGAATTCGGGTAGGGAAGTCGTACAGGAGATGAACAGGTGAGAGAAGAAATCGGGCAGCTGACAGGTAAATGCAGGGCATATCCGAGAGAAGACAAAAGTTTTTTGGGAAACCTATTAATGAACAAGAGAGAGAAAAATTAGGGCAGAAAAGCCCTAATTTGTGAAAAAACAATTTTGGCATTTTTGTGTAATTTGGAAAAATTGATCTTCAGATATTGTTTTTTAACCCGGTTGGGGTTTGAGGAACTTTTTGAAGAATTTCAATCATCTCATTTACGAGATGAATTACTAATGCTTTTGGGTTTTTTGTCCTTTATAGGTTTCCCCAGTGAAAAACTCTTGTGTACTGTGTGTTGATGTGATTGATGTTATTTACTGCACTTGTCATTTGTTAATGTTAGTCTGCAAATTTTTAAAGTGTTCATGCTAATGCTAAATTTTCAACATGGTATCAGAGCTTAGCATGTGAAGAAATAGTAAAGGGACATTGTTGTTGTCTTCCTAGAACTTGGGATAAGATTTGCAGACTTAACTTTTGACTAAGTTGCAGAGATGGCCATCAATATCTTCAGACCGGAAGAGAAGCTACATGGCTCAACCAATTACAACTTCTGGAAGGCCAAGTTGACAGTTATTCTAGAAGAGAATGATTTGGATGACATTGTGTTTAATGACAGTGAAGAGCCAACATCCAATGCTGACAGACTTGCTTACAAGAGGAAGCAGGGTAAGGCTAGAAGAATCATCTATGATTTTGTCAAAGAAACAGTGATGCCCAACATCACAGCTTTGAATACTACTAAAGAATGCTTTGACACCTTGGCTAACTTGTATGAGAAGAAGGCTCCTAGTCAGAAGAGTCTTGAAGAAGAGGCTACGAACTTTGAAGCTGAATAAGGATTAAGGGGTCAGTTCCTTCTTCACAAAGATTGCACAGGTAAGAGATCAACTTATTGCTATTGGTATTGTTGTTGATGATGATGACCTTGTGCAAACTGTGGTTGATGGTCTCCCAAGCTCTTGGGAAACCTTCATGGAATTTGTTAGTGGACGTGAGAATCATCCAACCTTTGAAAGGCTTTGGCATGATTGCATAGAAGAAGAAGGAAGGACCTCAAGCAAGGTAACCAAGGAAGGTAACCTTGCACTTGTAGCAAAGACAAAGAAGTTCAAGAATCCTTTCCCTCAGCAAAAGAAGGGAAAGAAACCTTGGGGTAAGTTCTCTGACATGTCAAAAGTGGAATGTTATAATTGCCACAAGTTTGGACATTTTGCCAAGGATTGCAGGAAAGCCAAGAAGAAACCCAAGCAAAGGTTTCAAGTATCTACTGCAGAAGCAGAAGAAGAAAACCAAAGCTGCTAACAAAGATGAAGAACCTAGAAGAGAGTACTATCTGATTTTTTCTCTCACTAGTTCTTTCACAGATTGTGCCACCTCTTGGTTGGTGGATAGTGGTGCTTCCAGGCACATGACAGGCAACCATGGAGCCCTCACCAATTACAGAAAGAAGAAGTTCACCACTTAGGTGGAACTTGGAGATGACTCCACGTACAAGATTGAAGGAGTTGGCTCAACTTCACTTCAACTTGACTCAGGTACGGTTCTTCATATTGATGATGTTCTTTATGTTCCTGGTTTAAAGAAGAATCTCCTATCTGTTGCTAGCTTAGAGGACAAGGGCTACATAATCCTCTTCATGGACAAGAAAGTCCTTCTATGGGCAAAAGATGAAGATCTAAGCTCAGCAGTACAGATTGGGCTTCGAGAGGGAGACCTTTACAAGGCCTCCAAAGATGCCACTCATGCTTTGGTACATCACATAGTTGATCCATGTGAACTTTGGCATAGAAGGTTTGGACACCTTCACTACACAGCTCTCCCAGGATTGCAGAAGATGGTCACAAGTATGCCAGAGGTATCTCCAAAACATGATGGAATCTGCAAAGGATGTGCTCTAGGTAAGAACACTAAGAAATAATTTTCCAGAAGCAAGAGTAGATCTAAATGCATTTCGGATTTGATTCATTTTGACATTTGTGGACCTATGTCTTCACCCTCCTTGAGTGGGTGTTTGTATTATGTCTTGTTCATTGATGATCACTCTCGGAAGTCATGGATTTACTTCCTCAAGGGCAAGAATGAAACCTTTGACAGGTTCAAAGAGTTCAAGGCACTGATTGAAAATCAGACTGGCAGACACATCTGTATCTTGAGATCAGATAACGGAGGTGAGTATGAATCTAATGAGTTCGATGATTTTTGCCGAGAAGCAGGAATCAAGAAAGCGCTGACAGTACCTTACAACCCTCAACAGAATGGCATTGCACAAAGGAAGAATAGAACGATCTGTGAAGCTGCTAAAGCTATGATTACCGATCTAGGTCTTCCTTTACCTTTGTGGGTAGAAGCTACAGGAACTGTTGTGTACATCCAGAATAGAAGCCCTCATGCTATCTTGGGGGAGAAGACTCCAGAAGAAGTCTACACCAAGAAGAAACCTGCAGTTGACCACATGAGGATATTTGGCACCCCGGTGTACGTTCATGTGCCAAATTAAAAGAGGGCCAAGCTAGAGCCCTCCAGTAAAAAGGTATATTTGTTGGGTATAGTGATTGCTCAAAGGCTTATTGAGTCTATATACCTGGACAAAGGTACATTGAAGACAGCAGAGATGTGATATTTCATGAGGAAGTTGTGTTGTTGTGTTTCGTAAAACAATAGAGCTTTCAACGGAAGATGAAGTTTCTCCACTTGAGTTTCCAGGTTCAGAAATTCAGAGGGAGGAAGAGGAATTTGAAGATCAAATTCTAGAGGACATTGAAAGTCCACCAGAAGACCTACTTGAAGTTTCTCCTTCCAAAAGGAGACCTGCTTGGTACTAAGAGACGATGCAAGAAGGTGAGAAGCATGAAGCTCCTCCCGTGACTTTCAGAGAAAGCATAAGACCACAAAAGTACTCTAGTCTTATGAGCCAGCTTATCAGTGCAGAACCTTCATCATACGAAGAAGCAGCAGGTAAACATGTATGGGTTGATGCCATGATTGAAGAGTACAGGTCAATCATGAAGAATGATGTTTGGGAAGTTGTTCCTAGACCAACAGGAAAGTCAGTAGTGACTTCCAGATGGCTTTATAAAATCAAGCATGCTGCAGATGGCAGTGTGGAGAAGTATAAAGCCAGATTCGTAGCTCGTGGCTTCACTCAGAAAGAAGGCATTGACTATGATGAGACATTTGCTCCTATTGCCAGGTATACTACCATTAGAACCATCATTTCACTTGCTGCAGTATTCAGATGTAATATCCCAGATGCGGATATTCCACTGTTTTCTATACTAGGGCTTGCTTAAGCCTCTTGATTTACAATAATACTGAAATAAACTTGCATGCAAAGTATCAGGCAAATGGCCCTATTTTATAGCTAACTAGGGCGGAGAATTTTATGGTGACAGATCAACACTTACCACTGATAATCCAGTTGATAATGCTCTAGATATAATACGCATGCATCGAGAATTGATCTGGTGAAGAACTGGTGCTCCTTGCCTCCGATGTTACCCCAATAGCACGAACCCCTCAATCAACTAAAGATGACGTTTTCAGTGAAGGAGCAGTCTGATGCAGATGAGAATTTGTAGGAATGAAAGTCTTCCCGTGCCGGAGAGATTGCCTAAAGCATGCAGAAGTTCTTAGCACTCTAAGCAGGCTAGCGAATTGATTTGATGGTTTAGCTGCTCATGCCCCTAGCTACACAAATCTGATCAGAACTGCTCCGAGTGAGCAACTGGAAGCTGATAATCTCCTAGTACTGAAGGATGATACTGATGATGAGAATGGTGCCAGTATTCCAAAGATAAATGGAGATCTGAGGACCCAGCGAATGCTTTGGGGTTTTCGAGCTAAAAACCCCCTAGGGCTCCACACGTGTCCCTGCAAACAATCTATTGATGGGTACTAGATAACTGTATATGGATGAATAAGATGAAGAGCAGATGGTGGACCTGGATGGTCTACCCTGAAGGAGACTAGGGCGGATATTTCACTGTTGAAACCTCGTTAGCTGAAGACGTCGTCTTCAACCCCAACTATCGTGGCCGCACGCTGTGTTGCTATTCAAAAGCACCAAATCAATAATAATCATAAGTGACCTCCATTCACTTTGTCTTTCTTTTATAACTTTCAACTGCTAATAACCTAACTTTTGACCTGATTAGGTCACTTTTAACTTCTAATTTGCAGTTGACTTGCATGCATGCACATGGAGACTCAATTGGGTGCATGCATCATCAAATAGTACTCAGATGTCATGCATGCAAGTGGCCTTTGGCTCTGGTGGCCCTCTTTTACCCCATGATGATATAATATTGATGCCCTAGATCTTCTGTATATGGCATAAGTCTTCAACTGATTCCTTGACTGTCAGTACCCGCTCGAACCTACAGGAATCACATAGGTTAGCGGATTGGTCCTCAATGCCTAAGCAGAAGAGGACATTACAGTCCTCCCTGCTTGAATTTGCTTGTCCTCAAGCAACTGTAAAGCTAGGTGCTGTAATACCTGTTCTGCCTCCCAAGTGGCCTCCTCTATAGGCAGATCTTTCCACTGAACCAAGTAGTCTCTGATGATTTTGTTCCTCAGTTTCTACTCTCACACCTCTAGTATGCACTCCGAAATCAGAATCATTTGCCCCTCGTCATCAAGGGGGGGCAGCTCGGAAGATGTAACAATCTGCTGACCGACTGTCTTCTTGAGGTTGGAGACATGAAATACGTTGTGAATATTTCTCTCTGGGGGTAGCTCTAGCTCATATGCTACCTCTCCAACCTTCCGAATTATCTTGTATGGACCATAGAAGCGAGGTTGGAGTTTTTCCGCTCCTTTCTTTTTAAGAGATGACTGTCGGCAAGGTTGGAGGCGTAAATAAACGAAGTCTCCCACCTAAAACTGCACTCAACCCTGTGCCTGTCCGCATATATCTTCTGCTGATTCTGAGCAGCCTATATGTTCTCCCTGAGTATCTTGAGGATATCTTGACCCTCCTGAATCCACTCTTTGGCCTTGGGGGGCCTGCTATCGCCGAATATCCGGTCTGCAAAAGTGGAAGCATCATACCCATACAGGGCTCGGAAAAGGGTCATCCCAATGGTCATATGGTAGGTGGTATTGTAACAATGTTCACCTAAGTGTAGCCATTTGATCCATGTCCTCTGCTGACCTGATACGTAATTTCTCAAGTATCCCTCAATCCACTTGTTGACAATCTCTGTCTGCCCGTCACTTTGTGGATGATAACTTGTGCTCATGGCTAACTCGGTCCCCACTAACCGGAAAAGCTCTTGCCAAAAGGCTCATGTGAATTTGTTGTCCCTGTCACTGACAATGGTCTTGGGTAATCCGTGGAGTCTAAATACCTCTCTGAAAAATAGTTTTGCTACCTGTGCTGCTGAATAATCTGAGGAAATGGCAAAGAAGTGAGCAAACTTGGTCAATATGTCCACTACTACGTAGAAGCAGTCTCTGCCTTGAACCTTGGGCAGCCCAGTAATGAAGTCCATAGAGATGCTCTCCCATTTTTGCTCGGGAATAGGTAAGGGATGTAGTAAACCAGTCGGGTGGGTGTGCTCTATTTTGTTTTGTTAGCACAAGCTGCACTCTCTCACATGTTGTATCACATCTTTCTTGAGTCCCTTCCATGAGAACCTTTCTCTAATCTATCTGTAGGTCTTGAGAAACCCCTAATGCCCTGCTAATGGTGAATTGTGCGATGCCTGCAAATTTTCTTCTTGAGGGGAGACTCTGGAACCAAGTAGATTATGTTTTTGTAGTATATGATGTCATCAATTACCCAATACCTATCATCCTGAATCTGTCCATCCAATAGCTCGCAAGCAAACTTATCTTTGGAGTACTCAACCAAAAGATGAGACCTCCAATCTGATGAGATGCTCATAACGGATAAAGTAGTTGGTCGTATGGAAAGTGCATCGGCCACTACATTGTTCTTTCCCTTTACGTACTCAATCTCGAAGTCATAGGCCTGAATTTTGCTTACCCATTTCTGCTATCTCTCTTTTAGCTCTTTCTGCTCTATGAAGTATTTCAAGTTGTTGTGATCTATCTTAACCTTGAATCTGCCACCCACTAAGTACTGTCTGAACTTGGTTAGCACATGGAGAATGGCTAACATCTCTTTGTCATATATCGAATAGTGGCGTTCATAGTCTTTGAGCTTCCTGCTCTCAAATGCAATGGCGTGGTTATTCTGCATCAAAACTGCCCCAATTCCCTCTCCTGAAGCATCACATTCTAGCACGAAGGATTGAAAAAAGTCTGGTAAAGCTAATACTGGGCATGAACTCATTACCTTTTTGCTTTTCTCGAATGTTTGTTGTGTTGTCTCCGACCAACTGAATGCCCCCTTCTTGGTAAGATCTGTGAGGGGTGTGGTCATCTATGAGAAACCGTTGACATACCTCTTACAGTAGGTGCAAAAGCCCAAAAATCCCTTCAGTTCTGTCACATTTTTAGGTGTAGGCCAATCCAAAATTGCCCGAATCTTCTCTAAGTGCACCTGGACCCCGTTGGCCCCTATCACATGCCCTAAGTATAACATCTCCTGCATGCCAAACTCACACTTGGACATTTTGGCATATAGTGACTGCTCATGTAGAATGCCAAGTACTTCATCTAGATGCCTCAAATGCTCTTCCCAAGTTCTACTGTATATCAATATGTCGTCGAAGAATACCAGAATATACTTACGTAACTGCGTCCTGAAGATATGGATCATGCATGACTGGAAAGTAGCTGGTGCATTAGAGTCCATATGGCATCACTAGAAACTCATAATGTCTGTAGTGGCAACGGAAAGCAATCTTTGGAACATCCTGTTCCCTGACCCGAATCTGATGGTACCCTGAGCGAAGAACAATTTTGGAAAAGTACTTTTCCCCCTATAGTTCATCCATCAACTCATCAATCCTAGGAATGGGATACCTGTTCTTTATGGTCTTCTTGTTGAGTGCCCTGTAATCAATGCATATGCATAAGGTTCCATCTTTTTTCTTCACTAGCACTACTAAAGATTCAAAGGGACTAGAGCTAGGTTTGATGTACCCCAGCTTGAGTAGTTCCTTGATTGTACTCTCTATCTCATCTTTATACCTCTTGGGATGTCTGTAAGGAGTGGTGATAATTGCTTGGGTCCTCTCCTCTAACTCAATAATGTGCTCAAATCCCCTATCTAGAGGTCGACTTGCTGGAAGGTCTTCGAATACTGCCTTGTGCTTCTACAATAAGGCCTCTGTATCTGCTGGATGTTGTGTGGTCTCATCTGGTGGTTTCCTAAAGGTAACCAAACACCCTACAGCCCACTCAATATCTCCCTGTCGGAGTACTACCTCCATCCGCTAAGATGTCACTGCTATGGGAGGGTAGGTATTCATCCCTCTCAATACTACCTTTTGTCCCTCTGCTCCTGTAAACTCCATCTCCATGGTCTAGTAGTTTGTGGAATACTTCCCTATGTAATACAGCCACTGAACTCCTAGTACCACATTCATGTCAAGTACATCTACCACATAGAATCTCTCTATCACTGTCTAATTCCCAAGTGTTAATTTTAATTTAGGAATCCTCTGACTACACTCCATGGTGTGACCTACTGCTGCTACTGAAAACCCATCAAAACTCTCAGTCTGAATGTCTCTCTTTTTAACCCATCCAGCATCAATAAAGTTGTGGGATGCCCCACCATCTATCAGTACTCCCACTCTGTGGCCCTGTACGGTACCTCTAATCCAGAGAGTGTGGAATCTAGGAACCCCTGTCATGGTAGCAATGGTACCTCCTGAGGCCTGTCCCTCAGCAACTGTCTCTGGTGTCTCTCCCTGCTCCTGATCTTAGTAATCCTCATCCTCCCCACTGTCAGAATAGGCCTCTATGTAGTAGGCCTTCCCCTCTCCTGAACATCTGTGACCTGGTACCCATGGTTCTTGGCAAGTGAAACATAGTTTTTTTCTTCTAAAGTCCTGTCGGGTATCATTGTCCATCCATTCTTTCTTGGGCCATTATTTCTGGAAGGGTTTCCTCTCTTTATCTTTAATAGGGAAATTGGTTCTAGGAGGAAACCTATTTTTGGGCACTGCATCCTACAAATCTCTTCCGACTAATGGCATCTTCTAGGGTGGTGGGCCTGTAAGACTTTACCCATCCCAGTAAGGGTTCAGTGAGAGCCTCAGTGAATAACATAATCAACCTGCTCTCTGATATATCTGTTACCATGACTGCTATCCTCTGAAACTCTGAAATAAATGCATCTGCACTACATGTCTGCTTGAACTATGCCAGCTCTCTAAAGTGTACCTCAGGGTCCTTCCGATCAAACCGCTCGAGCCTTTGTGTAAAATCTGGGTACAATGTGATGGTATTGTGACCCAGTGTCACTAACCCGTGGTACCACCACTCATGTGCTTCTCCGTCCAAATGCAAGGTAGCCAATTTAATAGGATCTGTCTCAATCATGGGGTTGAGCTGGAAGTATGTATCCAACTTCTGTACCCAATTCCGGGCTGGGCCACTCTGGGTGCCCTCAAAGTTAGGGATAGTCAGTTTCCTTACGATGTGTTGTAACTCATAGTTCTGGGTGAATGGCCCATTGTAAGCTTTGGGTTTGTTCTTACTTTTAAAGTGGCAGAAGTCAGTGAAGGTCATGGCTGAATGGAAGTCGTCTCCTAAAGCTCTATATTCTCTCAAATAGGCACTCATGGATTCTTCTAGCTCTGCTTGTGCTAGAGGCACTACAGCTGGACTATCTAAGAATTGAGGCATGGTGGGTCGGAAAGGCTTGTATAAATGGGGATGGCTCTGCATGTTGGTATGTAAGTGCTCCCTACTACTGCTGGTGGATACCCTATCACTGTTGGGAAATAAGGGATTGTGTGGGGTGGGCCCATTTTTCTCAGTCATTTGCCTGAAGGTACTCATCATTTCTTTTTGCCCAGTAGTGAGTTCTTTTATGGCTGATATGAGACTATTGAAAGCTATTTTATCATCATCGGCCATTGTTTCTTTGCCTTTTCCAAACTGATACTCTCTATTCCCCAAATGTATGTCCTCTAACTCCTCTTCTCTGTCTCTACACCTTTGTCTCCGGTGAGTAATGTTGTATGGGCCTTCTGAATTCATTTATAACTTTGCATGCCCACAGCTAGCAAGAAAAATAGCTCTAATACCACTGTAATATCCCATATGCGGATATTCCACTGTTTTCTATACTAGGGCTTGCTTAAGCCTCTTGATTTACAATAATACTGAAATAAACTTGCATGCAAAGTGTCGGGAAAATGGCCCTATTTTATAGCTAACTAGGGCAGAGAATTTTATGGTGACAGATCAACACTTACCACTGATAATCCGGCTGATAATGCTCCAAAGATAATACGCATGCATCGAGAACTGATCTGGTGAAGAACTGGTGCTCCTTGCCTCCGGTGTTACCCCAGCACTACGAACCCCTCAATCAGCTAAAGATGACATTTTCAGTGAAGGAGCAGTCTGATGCTGATGAGAATTTGCAAGAATGGAAGTCTTCTCATGTCGAAGAGATTTCCTGAAGCATGCAGAATTTTTGAGCACTCTAAGCAGGCTAGCGAATTGATTTGATGGTTTAGCTGCTCACGCCCCCAGCTACACAAATTTGATGAGAACTGCTCTGGGTGAGCAAGCTGGAAGCTGATAATCTCCTGGTACTGGAGGATGATACTGATGATGAGAATGGTGCCAGTATTCCGAAGATAAACAGAGATCTAAGGACCCAGCGAATGCTTTGGGGTTTTCCAGCTAAAAACCCCCTACAGCTGCACACGTGTCCCTGCAAACAATCTACTGATGGGTACCACATAACTATATATGGATGAATAAGATGAAGAGCGGATGGTGGACCTGTATGGTCTACCCTGAAGGAGACTAGGGCAGATATTTCACTGCCAAAGCCTCGTTAACTGAAGACATCGTCTTCAACCCCAACTGCCGTGGTCGCACGCTGTGCTTCTACTCAAAAGCTCCAAATCAATAATAATCATAAGTGTCCTTCTCCATTCACTTTGTCTTTTTTTTATAACTTTCAACTACGAATAACCTAACTTTTGACCTAATTAGGTCACTTTAACTTATAATTTGCAGTTGACTTGCATGCATGCACATGGAGACTCAAATGGGTGCATGCATCATCAAATAGTGCTCAGATGTCATGCATGCAGGTGGCCTTTGGCTCTAGTGGCCCTCTTCTACCCCATGATGATATAATATTGATGCCCCAGATCTTCTATATATGGCATCAGTCTTCAGCTGATTCCTTGATTGTCAATACCCGCTCGAACCTACAAGAATCACATAGTTTAGCAGGTCGGTCCTCAATGCCTAAGCAGAAGAGGACATTACATCAGATGGATGTAAAGACAGCCTTCCTCAATGGCAAGATTGAGGAGGAGAAGTCTATATTGAACAACCTGAAGGCTTTTGACTCATGGGAAGAAGACCCATGTATGTAAATTGAAGAAAGCCTTGTATGGACTGAAACATGCTCCGAGACGCTGGTATGCTAGGATGGATGGATTTCTCCACATCTTGGGTTTTTCCAAAACTACAATTGATTCTAACTTGTACTTTAAGGATGTTCATAATCATGTCTTGATACTTGTTCTATATGTAGATGACTTGTTTCTTATAGGTGATGAACAATTGATAGAACAGTGTAAGAGGGAGCTTACCTCTGAATTCGAGATGAAAGATCTTGGATTGATGCATTACTTCCTTGGCTTAGAAGTCTGGAAAAATCCAGGTGAGATCTTCCTGACACAAGGAAAGTATGTAGTGGATATCTTGCAGAGATTTGGGATGCAAAACTGCAAGTCCATGAGCGTACCCATGACTACCAACTTGACAAAGCTGCGGGACTTGGCCACCAGTTCACAGAGTGTGGACTCTACTCTCTACAGACAGCTTATTGGATCCCTGATGTATCTCATGCATATGAGACCAGACATCTGTTAGACAGTGAATGCACTGAGTCAATTTATGTCTAATTCGAAGCACATACACTTGGTAGATACCAAACATGTACTCAGATATGTGTGAGGTACTATCACTTATGGGCTTAGGTATACTTCCAACAATGGAGTATTGTTATCTGAATATACAAATTCAGATTGGGCTGGCAATGCAATTGACTGGAAAAGTACCTCTAATTATTGTTTTAGTATGGGATCAGCAATGATCTCTTGGTCCAGCAGGAAGCAGGGTTCCATAGCTCAGAGTATAGCTGAGGCAGAGTATATTGTTGCAAGTGATGCCTACAAGAAAGCAGTTTGGCGCAGAAAATTTTTATCTAATCTGTTCGAGGGAAAGCTTGACTCAACGATCATCCATTGCGATAATCAGAGTTGCATAAAGCTTTCAGAGAACCCAGTGTTTCATGATAGATCGAAACACATTGAAGTGAGGTATCATTTCATCAAAGACCCAGTGTAGAGAGGTGCTCTGAAGTTATGGTACATTCGTACGGATGAACAGATCGCAGATATCTTGACCAAGCCTCTGACAGCATCAAAGTTCATGTATTTTGTGACAAGCTTGGTATGGCAGAGGATGCTACTCTTGCTAAGAGGGAGTGTTGATTTTTTTGAGCAGCATTGAGAGCCGTTCTCTTAGGAAAATTGGAAAACACCTAGTTCGGGACCACGGTGTGGATTCAACCTAGTGTTGAGTGATCATTCTGTTGAATGATGATATTCGGTCCTTGACCATGATATGGACCCAGCTCTGCCCTGGGGGGACTCAACCTTATGTTGAGTGACCATGATGTTGAATGGTAGACATCTGGTCCGGGACCACGATGTGGACCAGTCTAGTACTGGTAAACTCAGCTTAGTTCTGAGTAGCCATTCTTTCGAATGGAGGCGCTTGGTCTGTTACCAAGTATTTGACTTAGTGTCAAATTATGCAGCCTATGGCTGAGGCACCTGGTCTGTTACCAGGAAGGCACTATAAGCCCTAGGTTGGGTCTAGGCATGTGTGACACTCTAACCCTTGATTAATGGGCTTTGCGATCTTCTCCAAGGCTTAGCTATCGTTGGTTAAGACACCCTAGTACCTGATCTTGTTGTCACACAAAGTGTGAGATAAAAGCATTAGTAATTCTCTCAGTTTATGATTATGTACTTTGAGTGGTGATAAAAGACCACGTTGACCACATGTGATGACCATAGGGGCACTTGAAGAAGGCTAAGGAAAAAGTCAAAATTAGAAAAGAATAAAATATTATTATTTTGAGATTTCTAATTTTGGCTCACTTACAGGTGAGTCAAAGGATATAAAAGATCATTCCATTTCATTATAACACACACACTTGCTCTCACAGGTACAACTGCTCATTCAGGTGATCTTACAGGGTTGAAGAAGAAGGTTCTTATGATTGTGCCCTAGCATGGATGAGTCTAGCTTGGGCATCATCATACATGTGAAGACAAACCCTAATCTAGGGGTTTTACAGCTGCAAGTTCATCTTCAATTCTTGGCTAGGGTTTTTACCAAACCCTCCTTCTCAACAGCAAAACTTCTTTAGGGCAACCCTTCTTTCTCTAGGTAGCTTTCAGATCTCCACAGGCAGCCTTCTTCACGGCCTACCCGCGGCAGCCTTCTCTTCTTCACGGGTTTCGTGCATCTTCTCATGGGAAGCTTTTTGAGGGCTTTGCCCTTCTTTTTGCCCTCAAGCAGCTAGCAGCAGGAGCCCGTAAGGGCTAGGTCCTGCTGCAAACCCACGGGCAGCCCGTAGGGCATACTCGGGTGGGTGTTGTTGCTGACCCAAACCCTCGGGCAGCCCCAAGCAGACCCGTGAGGGTCTCGGGTAGCATCCCGGAGCTCGTGAGAGCTGTCGGGTCTGTATAGACCCTCTGGACAGCTCACGAGCAGGCCCTAAGGGCCCTCGATCGGGGTTGTCTGCCCTTCGGGCAACAACACAGCTACATTTTTTGGGCAGCCGGGCAGGAGAAGAATTCGGGCAGGATAGCCGTACAACAAATGAACAGGTGAGAGAAGAAATCGGGCAACTGACAGGTACAAGTAGGGAATATTCGGGCAGGCACAGAAGTTTTTCGGGCAGCTTGTTAATGAACAAGAGAGAGAGAAATTAGGGCAGAAAAGCCCTAATTTATGAAAAAACAATTTTGGCGTTTTTGTGTAATTTGGAAAAATTGATCTTCAGATATTGTGGTTTAACCCTGTTGGGGTTTGAGGAACTTTTTGAAGAATTTCAGGCATCTCATTTACGAGATGAATTACTAATGCTTTTGGGGTTTTTGTCCTTTAAAGGTTTCCCCAGTGAAAAACTCTTGTGTATTGTGTGTTGATGTGATTGATGTTATTTATTGCACTTGTCATTTGTTTACGTTAGTCTGCAAATTTTTAAAGTATTCATGCTAAAGCCCAAAACTCATAAAAGGGTTGCAAACAAGTCACAGCCAGCAAGGTAAGGTCAAATTAGTCACTGCCTAGCTAGGAGAGGTCATCATAGTCCACGTCAAGTCTAAGGGAGGTCATCACAGCCCATGGCCCAGCTAGGAGAGAGTATACACAGTCACAGCCCACATAGGATAAGGTAAATACAGTCACGACCCAGCTAGAATAGATCATGCACAGTCACATCCTGATAGAAGGAGGCAACCACAGTCACAACCAGTTAGGAGAGAGACAACACAGTCACGGATCAACCCAAAGGGCATCCAAAACAGTCACGGACTGCTAGGAGAGGGTATGCACAATCACAAATAAGGTTTAGCAACCCCAAAGGAATGACGCCTAAGCTAAACATCCAAAAGCAACCCATAGAAAATAACACAACCTACATTATTAGCATCAAAATGGTCGTGGATCAGCCCAATACAGTCACGCCCTACTGGAGGTGTCACAAGCAACCCATGACTCAATCAAAGGAGCAACATGAAGGTCATAAATCATCCCAATATACTCGCAGCCTGCCTAAAGGTCACCAAAAACAATCACGACCTAGTCCACAAGAAGATAGAAGCAGTAAAAACCCAAAACTTCAACTCAAAGCAGTAGTAACCCTAGGCGTCAAGCATAGACCAACAAGGAACAGATCTAAACTTCTCTTAGGTCAAGATGCACACCCTAGAAATGGAGAAGTGAACTTAATTTATAATCTTGACAAACTTTCTAGAAGGGTCACAGGTATTCCTAGGTTTTAGGATAATTACAAAAATAAAAACTTAAAATAAAGTTAGGTTGACTTATAATAGGGTACTAATGGTCAAGTGGTCATAAACATAAGTCAACAAGAGGGGTCACATCAAGGTGGGAAGACAACCCTTTCACCCACAATAAAGGTGTACCATCAAGGTGGGGAAACAACCCTTTTACCCACAAGACCAGGAACTTTAATCTTTCTCTCAAAGTATATTGTCCACATGTGTTCCATACAATAACTATGAGTTTTATTATCGTTGTATAAGGAAGATCCAAACTGGATTGATGTTATCCTTTGGTCCTCCACGCTGCTCCTATGGCTTAAGTGCTAGTGGCATCATCAAGGGGTGGCCAGTCCCTTGAGAAACAACCTAGCAACAACCATTTACAAGAAGAAGACATCACACATCATCACCTTGGTCAACTGACCAAGATCCACCGGATTAACTGATCAGGTATGTACTTGCTGGAACTGCTTGGTCCCAGACCAAGAATTTGCCTGGTCCCATACCAAGAAGTCTCTGTCTCAACCTACAGGATCTGCTTGATCCCAGACCAAGAAACCGCCTGGTCCCAGACCAGGATACCCTAGAGGCATATCCTTAACAAGCACCACCTACATGGTACTCTAATCTGCTTGTTTTAGTATAATCTATAGATGATCTTATACTTACATGAAATTTAGAGAAGCTCATAGCATAGTACAAAGCAAAGTTGGCAAGAGATTGATTTGAAGAACATGGGCTTGATGAACAATGGGGTCTAGGCCAAGTCAACTAAGATTTTCCTTGGATATGGTATGTAAGCAACCGAAGAGGCTTTGAGATGCTTGGGCATGAGACACATGTTTGCAAGTTCAAGGAAGTCCTTAATGGGTTGAAGCAAGCACCACATGCATGGTACTCTAAGTTGTTGTTTAAGTCTTGTATGTAAATGAGCTTATATTTAGAGGAGAGAAAATCATAGCCTGTTGCAAAGAAAATTAAAATTTGGCAGAAGAAATTGATATGAACTTAGTCTTGATGCACTACTTCTTGGGTTTATAAGTGTGGCCAAGTCCAATTGAGGATTTCCTTAGATAGGGTAAGTATGCAATCAAGAATCTAAACAGATTTCAAATGATAAAATGTAAACCCATGGCTACTCCTATGTTAACAAATCTGAAGTCATTTGTCGATTTCAATATGTAAAAACAGTGAATAAGTTTCCCTCATGTATTTGGTAAATACCACCCCTAACATTAATTTAGGCTCAACACCTTGTGTGCCCTGATACTTAAAAGAAACGACACATTTTGGTCTAAGGTATGTTAATGATGGAGACTTGGTGTGCATGGCCTTAAAGATTTTGATTGGACAAGTAGTTCTAGTAACAGAAGGAACACTTCAAGGTATTGCTTCAATTTGGAATCCGGTTTCATAGTTCAGCAAGAAACAAAATCCAATGGCACTTAATTCTGCAAAGGCACAGTATATGACAACAAACTCTACTAGTTGTGAAGCCATCTGGGTTCACAAGTTATTAGCAGAGTTGACAAATCAGAGTTTGGATGCTACCATAATTTACTGTGACAGCTAAAATTGAATCAAATTCTGAAAATCCAATGTTTCATGATTGGTCCAAGCATATTAGGATGAAGTTACATTCCACCAAAGACAAGGTTCAGAAGGGGGCAGTGGTTCTTTAGTACATTCATATATATATATCAACAAGTTGCAGACATCTTGACCAATCCCCTTGCAAAGGGGAAGTTCAAGATGTTAACTAAGCAGTTCAGTATGGTGATGAACACTTTCCTCTGTTCAAACTGTTCAGGGAGCGGTACTGTATGGAAAAAAGCTCTTTCTTCACTAAGGAGTGTTAGTTTACATTTGTAGCTTGGACAGTGTTTCAACTGCATCCTCATTCAGCAGAGAAGCACATACACTGTACAATATAGTTCCATGAATCCATACAGCAACAATGTGTCTCTCTTCAGCAGTCCATACAAGAGTTAGAAGGCGGTCATACTTGTTGAGAGGAGAGAGGAGGCGCATGCTTTTCCATTTTTGTTGTTCAATGCTTTTCCAACTTATCAGTGCAATTCTATATTGGTATTGAGCTTTATTTAGTTTTGCATGCACTTAGATTGCAGAGCGCATCTTTATTTTGGCCCAGTTATTTATGCAGAAAGCACACCAAGTTTAGAAATTTCACTGCCAATCGAGGCAGTATTGCACATACATACAGATTCATTGTACTTCTCATCTTCTTAAGTTTATACAGGAGTAGCAGGGCACACCATTTTATGGTTAAAAAATTTGAGTTTGAAGCTGTAGTTTTTGTGTTGAGTTTTCAGATTTAATAGATTCAAGTGCAAGTCCTGAGCAAGCCACCATACCAGAGCTTAGCTAAAGTAGATATGCATGCATAGTGGCCAACCTCTTCAAGACAATTGTAAATCTCTTTTAATATAAAACAACACGTTTTAAAAGAATTGACTTTTTCGTATCTGCTTATAATAAGTTCTTAGAGCCCTACAGTTAGATATATGTGTGAGAAAAATACAGAATAACAATAATACTACCCAATTTTCTGGGTTAGTGAATTGTTCTTATAGATTTTAATGGTGAAACTTGATTCAAGTACAAAAACATACACAACAATAAAGCACAAACAGAGAATTCTTGGTTACAATACAAGAGATGAGGTCAAATCCAATGCTAGGTAACCTTGACATAAGAGTATACAACTGACACAGCAGCTTAACCTCACCTCGTGTTTGTTTCATCAACACAAACAAAGCAGTCGTGGCAGCCAACATATCGGGACATCAAAAAGAGGTAAATAGGACTTCACACCACATTAACGAAAACGATTCACAAGATATTAGAATCAACGAATCCAAAAATCTTGTAAATGAGATAGCAAAGCCCTTGGTCCCAATGTGGATGAAAGATGTAAAAAACAGGCTTTATGGGGGTCTAAAGGAAGGATGCAGAAAACCATAGAACATACATAATGATTTCAACTTAAAAAGTGTAACTCACAAAACCAATTCTTATTAACCATTATTTAGCAAATACCGATGAGACCAAGGTTACTTGGGAGCGGGAGCAGGAAGCGGAATTTTTAGAAGCTTCCGGTTAGGAAGCGTTTTTTATATA
Source organism: Pseudotsuga menziesii (assembly GCA_001517045.1). NCBI lineage: Eukaryota > Viridiplantae > Streptophyta > Pinopsida > Pinales > Pinaceae > Pseudotsuga > Pseudotsuga menziesii. Next base: position 82,066 of record LPNX010372946.1, on the reverse strand, counting down.
ATATATATTTTTAATATATTTTGATGCATATATGCCAACAAATGCTTGTAGAATGTTGAATTAGTCATGGAAAGCATAAAAACATGAAATAAGCCATAACATGATAAATCATAATACCATATAACGTCATTCATCAACCCTCAATGATTCAATGATCAATCAATTATCATATACTAGTGAATTCATCAAACATAGGTCCATTATCCATAACATCAAGTTATCAACCTTACAGCTTCAGAGTTCAACTTCAAACCTCACACTTGAATTGCCATGTAATGTTCACAAAATATACTATAATAAATATAAAAGAGTCAATGACTCAAGTTCTCGAATCTCAACAGTGCAGAAACTTGAAAGTACTGTAAATAAGAAAAGACAAGAAAAGTAGATTTTATGGATGTTTCCTCTTGCCACGGGAAATATCTAATTTCTTTTTCCGTTGTCTATGTTCATGAACAGAGGGAGCAGGATTTTCATCCCTAGTAGCCACCGAGCCACGTCCAAGACTTGATCCTGCATGACCCCCCCTCACTGCAGGTGGGGGTTGTGAAGTTGAACCTGGGGGCAAAGGAGGTGGTGGCATTGTTGTTGTTGCTGCTGCTGCATAGTCATCCTCATTGCCCAAAAGATCTTCCTCCAAGCGCTCTAAAGTTAAGGCTCCATCCTCCAAGTTATGCTCCTCTGGATTGTTGTCCCAAGTGACATATGATCTATCGGTTTTGGCCTGCTCACAGTAATGAATCAACAACCTCAAGTTGTAATGTACATAAACCAAGCTTTCTGCCTGATTTTCATTTAATTGGTTTCTTTTCACCGAGTGGATGAAGCTATAGGTGCTCCAACACCTTTCTGCAGAGGAATTGTTTACCACCTGTGAAAGCACTTTGGTTGCCAATTTATGCAAGCGTGGGCATGATGAGCCATACATGTTCCACCACTCAATAGGAGGCGCCCTATCTCAATCTTTTCTAGCATGCAAAGTACCAAACGGACCAATCTCACTGAGGTATTTGCTTAATTCACTACGCAATAAGGCACATTCCTCTTCATTAGGGACCAACTTGTCTATAGAAGCCATGTACCCAACCTGTACCTCTGGATCTGTGTGGGGCTTTCTCCTAACCCCACCCCCAGGTGCTCGTTTGGACAACCAAGATGGAGAATAATATTTTGGTCTTAATACATATGCTAAGGCATGCAGTGGAACATTGAGATGATCCCACCTTTTGACCACATGTGTGTGAATATGGTCATACAAGATGGGATCCTTCGATTCAACAATATCTTTAATCTAGCCCAACATGCTATCCATCTGCTCATACACCTCCCCAATTACCAGCTTCCATGTATATGCAAATCGAATCATGTGATAAATGGGCTTTGTGAACTGCAAAACAAACTTGATACTTGCCCAAAATTGACCATCAAGAACTGTGTCTTCCACGTCCTGGAAATCACGCCTATCAAATGTGGATGTAGCCCTATCTTTCAAGACTTGCCATGATTCACTTGATACCATGCTAGCCAATACCTCTCTTACCTTCAAAAGGCGCCTGAAGGTGAGGTAATAGCTAGCAAATCTAGTCTTTGCTATCTTTAATAGCTCTAACTTTGAGTGAGCATGGAAAATGCCATGGGCATTGCTATGGTTCGTAATAAATCTTATCATGTACTTAACCTTTTTGTATAGTTCACCAATCCATTTGTATTCATTTTCCTTCAACTTAATAATGTCAGCATCAAAAGGTTCAGTGTGTGAACCATACACCCAGACCAAAATATGTTGGGGTATTTATTTTCAATGATTGCTCCTGCTGCCTTACAATTAGCAGCATTATCTGTTATGACTTGGATGACATTGTATGGACCAATAGCTTCAATGTTTTTGAGTAGGAGTTCTGCAATGTTCATGTCGGTCTTGAATTTATCTAAGTAGTCATGTGCCAAAAGGAAGATTGCACTAGTAGTAGAGACACCAAGAACATTTATCAATGGCTTACCTTTCACATTGGTCCAACCATCTGATACAATTGATACCCCATACTCATTCCAAGCATTTGTGAATTGCCCCAAAGCATTTTGGATCTTGGATTTTTCCTTGTCAAGCCCCACAGTTCTAGCTTTGGCATAGCCGGGGCTCTTGTATCCTACTGGGGCAGTACGGATGGCCTCTACCATTTCATGCCAATAGGATGAGCGAAGAACATTGAATGGTATGCCACATGCATAGAGAAACTGATACACTTTTGAATTCACGTCATCCCTACCACCTTGATCAAGGAACTCTGATATTGTCCTGCGGTTGCCACGTGATTGCATGGGAGAGAATCCACTGCCTTGGGTGGATGGGCCTCTAGTTCTTGGTGAGCTTGAAAGGTCATGGTCATCCGATGATCATTTTGATGTGTTTTGTGCTTCAAATTCTTCCTTCTTATAGATGGCTCTATGTTGATACCACATTTGGGCAAACACAAACTCCTACAGTTTTTCTTTCATCACATGGCATGTGCCCACATAGATGTCTTCTCACACGAGTATATGAACCTGTGTATGTCTTGTTACAATGGGGGCAAACAAATTTGGTGGTTCCACCCCCTCTAGTTCCTGCCTGCCTTGTAACATATTTCCACAAGGGTGTGGGGTCCTCTTTGGTTTTCTTTCGACTTTCCCTCTCCTCTTCCCCCTACTCTTCCTCCTCCTCCTCCTCCTCTCCATGGTATGTGCCACTTCCCACTTCTTCATACTCTTCCTCATTCCTCCTCCGGTTTCCAACCACCACCATCAAAATAACAAATGGAACCAACAAAATAAACCATAAACCCATCATCATGGTTGATGCCAAATGAAACTAGAGATTTAACCTGTTGCCTGCAATAGAATGAGGGAGGAACTAGAGATTTAAGTTTTTAACAATGTACATTCTAGTCACTAGATTCTAGACTCTAGACTCTAGAATTTATATGTCCAAGGCTCAAGCATTCAAATTTCATACTATCATAGAAATCAAAGGTCAAAAAATTTCAAAATTTTAACAAAAAGAAAATGACAAATTTTTAATTTTCAAACTTAAAAAGAACTTAGAAGGTTGTAGAACCTACCTCTTTGGCTCCCACTCTCCAATGGTGGCGAGCAGCAACCTTCTCCTCTCCTCTCCTCTCCTTTCCTCTCCTCTTCTTCTTTTCTCTTCTCCTCTCCTCTTCTTCTCTTCTCTTCTCTTCTCCTCTCCTCTCCTCTTCTCTTCTCTTCTCTTCTCTTCTCTTCTCTTGCAAAGTGACAATGAGGTAGGAGAAGAGGGATTTATCCCCCAAAGCCCTCCTCCTTCCCTCCAAAACCCCTCTTCCTCTCTTTCGTGGGCGTGGGCAGCATAAAAAGAAGGAAGCGCCTAGGGAGCGACGAGAAGCGAAGAGGGAGTGCTCAAGGAAGCAAAGGGAGCGAACTCGGAATCGCTTAGGAAGCGAAAGCGGGAGCGACCTCGGAAGCGCCGGAAGCGAGCTGAGAAGGGAAGGGAAGCGAACGCTTTCGTACAGGGCAGGGAGCAAATTTTTTAGCAAGGAAGCGTGCTTCTCATTTCGCTTCGGATCGGGAGTGATCCAGGAAGCGCGATTCGCCTTAGCCCTCGCAGCGCTTCGGTCCGAAGCAAGCTTCCGAAGCGGGGGCGAGGGGGGTGGGCGCTTCCCCGCAACACATGATGAGACAAATTGAAGATGACAGGTGGTAGCTACTGGGTAAGCAGAATATATGTGATGATTGTCAATGGCTTAATTCTGTATGATTGCTAATGGCTTAATTCTTATCAGATGTGATTATTAATTTCTTTGGTGATATGCGTGAAGCAGGGTTCAGCACATAATGGAAATAAATCAAGTATGAAGAACTGAAAGTAATATGTAGGTAAATGATTTCTTACCACTAGCTCATCACAAAATACTTATCTGCCAGATGAGTAGAGGTAGAACATTTACAATCCAAAGTTCCCCTATCAGATTGTGAGAAAACAAATCAACACATAAAGGCACTTGATAAACTGTTTCTTATCCACAAGTTCATCAAAAAATAATACCTGCCAAATGTGCAGTGATATAATAATTGTATAACACATATATATTAATTGTTGGAAATATTAATTAATGGCAGATCCGTATCAGATCTCAACCGACTCTGTCAGAGTCTGTATTAGTTTCTGTCAGACAGTCTGACAAGATTGAAGAGCTCATGACTCTATAATGTAAACCAGTCGAATTGAATTTCTGAACTTAAGTTTCTAGGTGGATAGTTATTGCAGACTTCAATGCTTAAGTCAATAGATTCACGAAGAAGCAAATTTTAGTTTGCCTATAAATAGAAGAAGTTTGTAAATCTATGGCAGAGGTAGCAAAGAGTGAAGAGAGAATTTTGAGAGAACAGTGTTGAAGCTCAAGCTTCTGTGTGTTTGAAAATGTCGAGAGCTGAAACTCTGTAAAAGGTGAAATGTCTCTATAAATTTCCAAGTTTGCATTTACGGCATATTGTTCTTTGTTATGTCTCGACAAGTTATATAAATCAAATTGTTTATGGTTGAATACATATTTATTTAGTCACACATTCTCTCCAGAATTACTTGATTAAATGTTGTTTACATTTACAGTTTGAATGAAAGATCAAAGAATCCATAAACATTTCACCCAGTAAAAGTTTGAGGTTTTACGACAAAGTGGTCAACACAAGTCTACTTAATGTTTGGTTATATGATTTTATAATTCTGTCGAATTGTTGTTGTGTCGAGTTTTACTTCATGTTACTGGTCGATGAAAAATATTATTCATTTCTCAAGTCTCAAGACTAAGAAATATCCTTTATGAAATTCGACTAAAAGTGGTTAAGTCGAAGTAAAACAAGCGAAGTAAACATGTCGATTAAGTTGGTTGAAGTCAATTGGTTGAAGTAAAACCTGTCAAAGTTGAGTAAAACCGACAAGTAAGAACTTGTTGAGGTAAAAGGAGTCGGGTCGAAAATTCCGACCAAATTTAGTCTTTAAATAAATAAATAAACTTGTCAAAATATTTTGGTCAAGTAAATATTTCGACTTGTCGAAGTCTCGACATGAATTTTTATGACTGAGCGGTAACTCAAGTTTAGTCGTCTCAGTTCTGTTAACTAGTCTCAGAGCAAGGTTTGCAAACTCCAATATTTACAAGAAAGAATTATGAATATTGGTCTCTAACAATGAAAGCTTTGTTCAAAGGTCAAGATGTTTGGGAAATTGTCCAGTATGGTTATGCAAAACCAGCAGATCAAACAGCATATAACAATCTCACACAAGTTCAGAAAGATGCCCTGAGGAAACAGAGGAAGAAAGATGGAAAAGCTATGTTCTACATACACCAGGCCATGCATGAAAGCATACTCCCAAGAGTAGCAGCAGCAATTATTGCTAAGCAAGCATGGGACACATTGGAAACTTCCTATCAAGGTTTGGACAAGGTAAAGACTTCCAAGTTGCGGATTCTTAGAAGAGATTTAAATATTTGTCAATGAAAGATACATAGTCAATAGACTCATTCTACACCAGAGTTGTTGGTCTAATTAATCAACTGAAATTTCATGGAGAAAATATAGAAGACCAAAGGGTTGTTGGAAAAATCCTCAAAAGTCTTCCCCCAAGATTTGAATCCTTGGTTGGAAGAAAACAAAAACATGTCGATGTTTACCATTGATGAGTTGCAAGCTTCGCTCATGAATCATGAACACAGAATCAATAGATCAAATACATCATTGGAAGGTGCATTTGCAACACAGTCATCCATAAGACGTGGTAGAGGTAGGGGGAGAAACAACTCTAGAGGCAGAGGAGGACGTTGTAGCAATCCTACGAATGTCGCTGGTAGAGGACAGAATCAGAACCCAAGTCAGCCAAATGGTCACAAGTTTGATAAATAAAAAATTCAATGTCATTATTGTAAGAAATTTGGTCATTATGCATATGAATGCAGGAAGAGACAATATGACCAAGGAAGGAAAAACCCAAATCAGTCGACCAACACCACCACTCCGTCGAGTGCAATGTTAATGGCATATGCATCTCCAATTGAATGCAATATTGTCCAAAAAAGTCCACATGACATATGGTACTTATATTCAGGCTGCAGCAATCATATGACTAGTAATTTAAATTTGGTTTCCAATCTAGATAATTTAGTTCAAACTAATGTTACACTTGGAAATAATGTCCAAGTCACTGTTTTGGGAAAATGTATTGTTGGTATTCTAACCAAACAGGGGGAGAGTAAGTTTATTCTTGATGTCTATCATGTCGAAGGTCTGAAACATAATTTATTGAGCATTGGACAACTTATACAAAAAGGCTATAGAGTCTATATAGAAGATAATCACTGTGTGATTAAAGACAAGCATCCAAGCAACCAGTTGATAGCAAAAGTGCCAATGACAAGCAATCGCTTGTTTCCCTTGAGGATAATTCCAGACATGAAAGGAAAGACAAATACAGGCGCTGCATTCAAGGCAGAAAGCAAGGAAGTAGACAAGAAATAAAATGACAGCGCTAATTTCTACGCTGCATTTCAAACAGAAGTTCAGGATGAGCCCTGGTTGTGGCATTTCAGATTTGGATATCTTAATTTTGGTGGGATGAATCAACTGCACACAGAGAATATGATGAAAGGATTGTCATTGATCGACAAACCAGAAAAAGTTTGTAAAGACTGCATTTTTGGCAAGCAACATAGAGAGACTTTTCTAGTCAGAAAGTCATATAAAGCACGCACACCACTTGAAATTGTGCACTCTGATATTTGTGGTCCAATGCAGACATCATCCATTGGTGGCTGCAATTATTTTCTTACTTTTATTGATGACTACTCAAGAAAAACATGGGTATATTTTCTGAAACATAAATCTATGCATTTAGTTGTTTTCAGTAGTTCAAGGCACTCGTGGAGAATCAAAGTGGACATCGCATCAAAATCTTAAGGACTGACAGAGGAGGTGAATATGTTTCGAATGAATTTCTAAATTTTTGCAACACCCATGGCATACAAAAGCAATTCACTGCACGATATACACCTCAGCAAGATGGTGTTGCCGAAAGAAACCATTATGGAGATGGTGCGCAGCATGATGGTAGCGAAGCATTTGTCAAATGAATGTTGGGTTGAAGCAGTTGCAACTGCTGTATATATCATGAACCGGTGTCCGACAAAGAGTGAAGAATAAAATTCCTCAAGAAGCATGGACATGTATGAATCACAGTGTTATTTAAAAGTTTTTGGTTGTGTTGCATATGGTCATGTTCCAGATAAGCTAAGAAAGAAGCTAGACAACAAGGGACAGAAATGTATTTTTGTTGGCTACTATGAAGACACAAAATCATACAACTTGTATGATCATGTCGCAAGGAAAGTGATCATCAGTCGAGATGTTCAATTTGTCGAGAATGAATCATGGGATTGAACTGTCGACATAAATGTCAATATTGTGTTGAATGTCGACCATGATGACATAGTGGAGGAAGTGGTTCAAACACCACATGTAAGTCAACTGGTTACAGCACCGTCGACTCCCATGACTCCATGACATGGTTTAGCACAAGGAACATCTCCACAAGTTGCAGCTCAAGCTACGTCGACAAGCACACCAAGAGGACACCAAACTCCATCAAGCATTTCGTCAAGGTCGACATCGATTAAACCAGTGAAGACAAGAAGTCTACATGAAATATATGAAGCCGGTACACCAAATTCATTCTCTCTCTTTGCATTATTTTCTCCTATATATGATCCACTAACATTTGAGGAAGTTGTCGAAGAAGAAGTATGGGCACAAGCCATGGATGAAGAAATAGAATGCATTGAGAAGAATCAAACATGGCAGCTGGTAGATGTGCTAAAAAATAAAGATGTAATCAACGTCAAATGGATTTACAAGACCAAGCAAGATGTTAATGGGAATGTGCAGAAGCACAAAGCAAGAATAGTCGCAAGAGGGTTCACACAGCAGCCCAACATAGATTTCAATGAAACTTTTGCACCTGTCGCACGCATGGATACAGTCAGAACAGTCTTTCCCATTGCTGCACAAAACAAATGGATGTTAAGTCGACATTTTTGAATGGCTATCTAGAAGAGGAAGTATATGTGGAACAACCACAAGGCTATGAAGTTCTAGGTCAAGAGCATAAAGTGTACAGGCTGAAAAGGGCACTCTATGGTTTGAAGCAAGCTCCTAGAGCTTAGTACAATCGAATTGATTATTATCTCACCGAAAATGGATTTCACAGAAGTGAAAGTGAACCGATGTTGTACACCAAATTTAATGAGCAAGGTAAGATGTTAATTGTTTGCCTGTATGTAGATGATTTAATATTTACTGGTGACTTTGGCATAAAAGATTATAAAGTAGTCATGGAAAGTGAATTTGAAATGACTGATTTGGGGCTTATGAAATTTTTCCTAGGCATTGAAGTCTAGCAGTCTAAAAGTGGTATTTTTATATCACAGTCTAAATATGCAAGTGCAGTTTTAAAAAGATTTAATATGTCTAATTGTAAGACAGCCCCAACACCAATAATAGCAGGTTTAAAATTGAGCAAGGATGATGATGGATCGACTGTAGATCCTACGCTGTTTAAAAGGCTTGTTGGTAGCCTTATGTATTTAACAACGGCAAGACCAGACATCATGTATGGAGTAAGTCTGATCTCAAGATTCATGGAGTCACCAAAAGACTCACATTGGCAAGCATGTAAAAGAATTCTAAGGTATGTAAGTGGCACAAAAGACCTTGGCATTATGTATTCAACATCAGGAAATTTTAAACTCATTGGAGATACACTGACAGTGACAATGGAGGCAGTATAGATGTCAGGAAGAGCACATCTGGGTACACATTTCATTTTGGTATAGGTGTTGTGTCGTGGGCTTCAAAGAAACAGCCCATAGTAACTTTGTCTTTAGCAGAAGTAGAATATGTAGTAGCTACAAGCATTGCATGTCAAGTCGTTTGGATGCGAAGAATTTTGAAAGATTTGTCACAGAACCAGCAAGAACCAACAACCATTTTCTACGATAACAATTTAGCCATTGTATTATCAAAGAATCAAGTGTTCCACAAGATAACCATACACGTCGACAGAAGATTTCATTTCATAAGAGAGTTGGTGAACAACAATAAAAAATTGTTTAGAATTTTACAAGCCTGAAGATCAACTTGCAGACATCTTTACAAAACCATTGGCAAGAGATACATTTCAGTATTTGCGAAATTATCTTGCAATGACAAGTTTTGCACAGTGAACTCTGTCATATACAAAGCAAGTTTAAGACTTGAAACATTTTGTAATATTTTGTTTTTGAGATCCCCATCTGCTCATAATTAAGGGGGAGTTTTGGAAATATTAATTAATCGCAAATCCATATCAAATATCATTCAACTCTGTCAGAGTCGTCGTATCAATTGAGTTTCTATCGGACAGTCTAACCAGATTGAAGAGTTCACGACTCTGTAATGTAAACCAATCCAATTAAATTTCTGAACTTAAGTTTCTATGTGGATAGTTATTGCAGACTTCAATGCTCAAGTCAGTGGAGTCACAGAGAAGCAAATTTTAGTTTGCCAATAAATAGAAGAAGTTTGTAAATCTGTAGCAAAAGTAGTAAAGAGTGAAGAGAGAATTACGAGAGAATTTTGAGAGAACATTGTCGAAACTCAAGCTTCTGTGTGTTTGAAAATGTCGAGAGCCAAAGCTCTGTAAAAGGTGAAATATCTCTATAAATTCCAAGTTTGCATTTACAACATATAGTTCTCTGTTATGTCCCAACAAGTTATATAGATCAAATAGTTTATGGTCGAATACATGTTTAATTAGCGGCACATTTACATTTATAGTTTGAGTGAAAGATCAAAGAATCCATAAACATTTCAACCAGTAAAAGTTCAAGGTTTTAAGACAGAGTGGTCAACACAAGTCGAATTTATGTTGTGTCAAGTTTTACTTCAAGTTGTCCATCGATCAAAAATATTATTCATTTCTTAAGTCTCAAGACTAAGAAATATCCTTTATGAAATTCAACTAAAAGTAGGTGAGTCGAAGTAAACTAGTCAAGTAAGTCAATTGAAGTCATTTGGTCGACATAAAACCTCTCGAAGTTGAGTAAAACCGACAAGTAAGAACTGGTTGAGGTAAAAGGAGTCGGGTCAAAAAGTCCAACCAAATTTAGTCTTTAAAAACAAAACAAAAAACTTGTCAAAATATTTTGGTCAAATAAAGATAACTCAAGTTTGGCCGAATCAGTTCTATTAACATTAATATGGTTTGAGCAGTTCCTTCTTAGCTTTTGATATCATTGTACCTATAGTGGATTGCAGCTAATTAAGGAATTGCAAATTTACTGAATCAACGATCCTGCAGCAGCTTTAAAAGCACTATAACCCTACTTCAGAATCAAAGTGAAAGAAACAAACAAC
>LPNX010372946.1:40899-71521 GCA_001517045.1 Pseudotsuga menziesii | reverse complement strand
ACCGACATAATTGAAACCTACTTTAAAAAACATCGAAGTGCAAAAAGCAAACGAGATTAACCAACACGCCTTCTATTGTAACAGGGTATACATTGTTATAATTGAAGACGAAACAACTTTATCAACAAAGTTTCTATTATAACAGGGCATACACCGACATAATTGAAACCTACTTTAAAAAACATCGAAGTGCAAAAAGCAAACGAGATTAACCAACACGCCTTCTATTGTAACAGGGTATACATTGTTATAATTGAAGACGAACAACATAAAATTACAAAGCCCAAAACACCGTCTAACTGGTATTTAGAAATACAAAAACGAAGTCTACATAAGAATATAAAGCCTCATTAAAAGTCCAATGGTGTCATTGATATGCAACGGAAACACCAAGTAGGTTCTCCTTGATTTCAAGGACTTGGCACCATTTGCAACTCCAGACATCGAACCAATCATCATTAGCAAATAATCTATACTATATTTATATCCGAAGAACCCTCCTCAAAATAGCTATCACAAATATGGTGGATAGTAGAATTTTAATGGGCCTCAGCAAATATCTAGTAGTGTCATTGAAATGCAGTGGCAACTCCGAGTAGGTTCTCCTTGAATGCCAAGGACTCAGAACCAGCTGCAACTCCATTCATTGGCTTTCTATCATCATTAGCCATTAACAAATTTCTACAAACAATATAAAACGAAACATGAGAAGCCTATGAAGAACGAGAGCACCTACATTTAAACCCACCTTGACATAATAACTAAAAATCCGAGCAAATGTTGGCTCATATCAAGAAATTCAACCATCCATTTTTTACTTCATTGCAAGATGCATCAAAAGCACGGATAAGTTTAATCATTGCCATAATATCTATTATACCCAATGGAAAACATTAACTACCAAGAAGTGCATAAACCCTTGGAAAGGTTCAGAAAGATCCAACTTTTAATCACGAAGAATCAGAAGCAAAAATGGCATTATAAAGCTGAAAGATCCTCCTCATCGCCTTTTCCAATCCAATGAAAATAAAGAGAACACGGAAAAGAGAAACAACACAACTTTCATGGATCTCAAAAAGATTTTTTCAAAACACCCATATTAGGCCTGCGTGTAAATGGCGCGTATGCTGCTACTCCCACTGTATACGTCGCAGTCAATTTCATCTTCCCGACCATCCGCTTATAAGTATTTTCCTTAAACCCTAATTCTATATCCCGTAAACCCTAAAAATGCCTAGGCTATTCAAATTCAGGATTATTAGTGTTATTGAAAAGTCCGATTGCACAAATATAACATTCGTTTAGTCGGAATAGTATTAGTAAAAAATAGTATTATAATAGAGTCTCATTTGAGATGAGGTTAAGTGGTTTAATTATGAGTTTTTTTTTTCAGGAGAAAAAATTCTCAATCCACTATATATTGATGTTGTTCATAGGTCAGCTTAGCCGTATAAAAAACTTCATCATTAATGCAGCATGAAGTATATGATAATGTTAAATGCATTTACATAAGATAACAACAATAAATATTGATACAATTTTTAAAAAAAAACTATATGAAGGTCAACGATGAGGTTCCAATACATATCTGTAATATTATCATTACTACCTTTTCATTGAGGTTAGGTACCTTCACACTCATATAAGCCCAATTGATGTGGTTTAATTATGAGTTATTTCACAAGAAAAAATTCTCAATCCATTATATATTGATATTGTTCATAGGTCAGGTTGACTGTATAAAAAACTTCATCATTAATGCAGCATGAAGTATATGATAATGTTAAATGCATTTACATAAAGATAACAACAATAAATATCGATACAATTTAAAAAAGAAAAAACTATAAGAAGGTCAACGATGAGGTTCCAATACACACTCTGTAATATTATGATTATTACTTTCTCATTGAGGTTAGGTACCTTCACACTCGTATAAGCCCGATTGATGTGGTTTAATTACGAGTTATGTGAAGGATTCAAGTTTAATTTTCTTATAGTATAGAAGTTTTGTAGTTATATAGGTGAGAGGCTTTATTTAGTGTTTTATGGTTATTGGTTTTATAAAGTTATGAATTTAAAATAAAGGCTTATAGAGTTAGAGTTAATTAGGTTTATGAAGTTGTAAGAGGTTAGGAATTTAAGATAAAAGCATGTTAAGCCAAATATAAATACTAAATCGGGCTTTTAAGATGACGAGGAACTCATTCAACACCATTTTTCTCAATTTTTCTCAATTTTTCTTGCTTCGATACCATTTGATCATGCCCCTCTCAACCAAACAGATTATCGAAGGAGACGTCACACAAAATCGGCTTTCAAGAACCACCCAACTGATACCAAACAATGTGGAAACGTAGACATCCATAGGCTAGATTGTCTAATCATTCATTAAGCTTGGTTAATTAGCTCCTTAACCAACCTGACAAACAATCCTGACTGTCAAATTCCACTTCCTATGGTTCAATTCCGACCAGCCGACTTTTCCAATCCTTTCCAACTATTCCAACATCGAAAATTGAAAATCGAAACAGAAAACAGGTTCTTAACAAACATTTCTTGGCTTCCCAACTCTAACTATTATACTTCATACATTGGGAGTCAGAAGTCGGAATCGCTAAACATATTTCAACAAACAACCCCCAACTTCCCGACTCCTACTGCTACCTTCCGTACATCAGGAGTCAGAAGTCGAAAGCGCAAAACGTGTTCCCCACGAAACCAACCCGACTTGGCGACTCCAATATTTTTGATATCGAGAGTCGAAAGTCGAAACACATAATGGGTCTTCAAACGAACAACATCGACTCTGATGTTCTCGACATCAGGAGTCGGAAGTCAAAACCGAAAATTGATTTCCAACAAACATCCTCCGACTTGTCGACACTAACTACTACCTTTTGTACATCAAGAGTCAAAAGTCAAAACCACAAACTAATTCGTAACAAAATCTTCCATATTCCGACATTTTCGACATCGGGAGTTGGAAGTCGGCATTGTTAAACATAAACCTTCCACTGCTTCTTTGATGTCGATATTGGCCTCGGAACTCTAGTGAATTTTGTACTCATATCATTGCTACTCATTGAATCGAAGGTCGGAAGTCGAAACACCACCATTGCGCTACTACGTAGCTCTAATCCTAGACTTTTCTTGTCGGTACCCTGATGTTGGCACCAGCACAACAACCCTTCCATCAATGTTATGTCGATCTCGACATCAATACATTGGTCATTAACCTTATGTTCAGTAGTTAGACGAATTTCTCTTCTGACCTTCAACATCAGCCCTATTATTTGGGCTCTAGAACTTTAGCATTGTTCTTTCGATATGAAGGCTCAACACTTGGCCTATTTCAAGAACACGACTAAGGCACTGATACAACCCTCTGATATCTCTGTTATTCCGTCATGGGACTTACGAAACATATGCAAATGCAAATTAGACATTCACAGATAGAAACACAATCAAACTACAAGTGCACTTTATGCATGAACTAGCCTACTCAGCACAGGCATAAAAACAATAAAATCATGCACAAAGATAAACTCATTTCCAAACAATGAACATGCATCCTATTGCATAAATCAAGCTCCCATGTGATTCAATTTATCATGAATACATAACCATTCATCACATAGAACTCTGGGCATATTCATAACAACAAAACACTTATCTTTAAATTGAAGTTGTCCAAGCAACTGGCTATGTGAGGTCAACGTTCCACCCAACTGTAGGTCTCTATCCATCCTATATTATTTCAGCTGAGAGACCACCCTTGAGATGGGCTATGTTATCCACTAGGAAGGACTATACTTGGGCTTACTCACAACAATGGATATATACACTCAGGATAATCCAACACACAAATGGGTTTATCAATCCCACAACGAAATAAGGATAATGACTACTAAACCAACGAGCACAACCACAAAGCTACAGGCTTCTCCATAAGCTTCATCCAACCTTGGCACCCACATCCCTACCATACCTAGGTCAAGGAAGGTCCTCTTCTCTGCTACACATTCCCTCAGACACCCCTTCCCTCCAAAGCTCCTCAAGGTTGGTATAGAAGGTCCAATCTGCTAAACTAACAAATATTTCGTGCCTTCACCACTGTTCACAATCCACACGGATTCCTAGCGTTTCCCATGCTCTAAGGCTTGGCTTTCACTTAGGAAGCCAATTCTACCATGGTCGTTGTTGGGAATGCAACACATGTAACCAATTAGATCATTGTGCTTCTACACAAGTTCAGGATGAAGGAAAATGCATCATACACTACAATTGGGTCACATCTCCTCACGTTGGGTTCAGGGACAAATGGAAGATCAATTACCCTCCCTAATTGCACAACACATACCTCTCCATTCACCCCTAGGTCATGGCTCTACCACATTGGATTCAAGATCCTTGGAACACATTTCCATGATGTACTTTGAATGTTGCCACAAGGAAATTGGCCCACACTTGGCCATACCATTTCTGAACTCGACCTCGTGCTCCATTAAACGCATGAGTTGATTTCTCAACTACCTTCTCACAACAATATTAAAGAGTGAAAGGGATGTCTACTTGGGTTCTCAAGATGACACTTGGAAATAGAGGATTGACTCTCCCACACCCCCTCGTCTCTCCCTAATGGATAACACACAACCCCATCATTTTGTTGTTGCCTCCATAGCCATCCTTAGACTTTTTATTTGCAATAAAAATATTTCCATGCTTTTAGGGATCTTAGATCGTTGTGCTTCCACACGGGTTCTGGATGAAGGAAAACACATCATGCAATGCAATTGGGTCACATCTCCTCACGTTGGGTTCAAGGACGAATGGAAAACCAATTACCCTCCCTAATTGCACAACACATACCTCTCCATTCACCCCTTGGTCATGGATTTACCACATTGGATTCAAGATCCCTGGAACACATTTCCATGAGGTACTTTGAGTGTTGCCACAAGCAACTTGGCCCACACTTGGCCATACCATTTCTGAACTCGACCTCATGCTCCATTAAACGCATGAGTTGATTTCTTAGCTACCTTCTCACAACAATATTAAAGAGTGAAAGGGATGTCTACTTGGGTTCTCAAGATGACACTTGGAAATAGAGGGTTTACTCTCCCACACCCCCTCATCTCTCCCTACTAAATAACACACAACCACATCATTTTGTTGTTGCCTCCGTAGCCATCCTTAGACTTTTTATTTACATGCTTTTACATTGTACATGGTTTAATAGCACATGGTCTACAAAATACATAATACTTGCTTCTATAATCTTAGGCATTCACTAGTGAGGCATTGTCCTTGAGCTCCACACTAGAAATCACACATCGCATATATACAATACTTACACATGAAGCCAATACATACACTAGGGGTCAAAATGTGGTATTACAATCCCCTCCACATAAAAACAACACCATCCTTGGTGTTCTCAAAACTGAACAAAAATGGGTAAGCCTCCCTCATGGCATCTTCCAGCTCCCAAGTATCCTCATATGGTCCAACGTGCTCCCACTGCACCTTCACTTGTCTGATGGCTCAGTTGCGGAGCAATGTTACCTTCTTGTCAAGGATACTCGTAGGATCCACCTGGAACTCTCCCTCAAGTTCCACCCGAATCACATTCCAATCAATTGCGTGATTAGGATCATGTACATATCTCTTAAGCCAAGAAACATGACAAACAGTATGCACTTTCATGTTATCAGGCAATGTGATCCTCTATGCAATTGGTCCTATCTTATCAAGGACTTCAAACAACCCACAATATCTTGGTGCCAGCTTGGCACAACTCCCCAACTTTATGGAACTTTTCTTTGGCTTCACTCTCAAGTAAACATGATCCCCAACTTTAAATTCCTTATGCACTCGTTTCAAATCTACATAAATTTTCTGTGTGTCTTGTGTTACCATTAAATTATTCTTGATCTTGACTATTTCATGTTCCATCTCCTTGAGCATTTATGGTCCAAGCACTATACTGCTTACTAGGTCATCCCAACTCACTAGAGTTCTACATCCCTTGCCATACAATGTCTCAATGGGATATTTCCCAATGTTGATTAATGACCATTGTTGTATGTAAATTCTACCAAGTGTAGGTAATCCTCCCACTTGGATGGATTGTCCATCACATACATCCTTAGCATATCTTGAAGAACTCAATTCACTCTTTCTGTTTGACCATCTGTTTGAGGACGATATGTTGTACTAAAATTCAATTGAGTCCACAACTCTTGAAATAACCCTTTCCAACAGTTGGATGTAAAATTTGCATTGCAATATGAGACTATCGATTTGGATAACCCATGCAATCTAAATACCTCCTTCATGAAGATACTCTCTATGTCACTGGTTTTATTAGAGGACTTGACTGGAATAAAATGTGTTTCCTTTGATAGCTTGTCCACCACAACCATGATTGAATCATGCTTTCTTACTGTCATCAACAAACATGTTATAAAATCCATAGAATTACTTCCCACTTCCATTTTGGAATGGGTAATGGTTGTAACAGTCCTACCAGATGTTGATGCATTGCCTTGACTTGCTGGCACTTTTGACACCCATAGATATATTCTTCTATATCCTTATTCATCCCATGCCAAAAATATTTCTTCTTTGCTGATGTTATGGTCTATCGATATCCTGGATTTCCAGAGTATGGAATTTGGTGAATTTCATCCATCACTATCTTCCTCAACTCTAAACAATTTGCAATGTACAGGCTTCCTTTATAAACAAGAATATCATCTTCTTTGAGTTGATAACCTTCACACTTTTCATCTACTTTTCCCTGCTACAATTTCTCTTTAACCTACAGATAAGTCTCGTCTTTACTTTAGGCTTCAAGGACTCTTGATCTCAAATCAGATTTGCACATACTTAAGGCTACTAAGTGAAATTTTTTGCTAAGGGCATCTACAACCTTATTCTCCTTTCCTATCTCATGTTAGATTCCAAAATCAAACTCAGACAAAAACTTCAGCCACCTAGATTTCCTAGCATTTAAGTTTGGGTAGTTAAATAAATATTTTAAGATCTTGTGATATGTTCTAAGCTCAAATCTTCTTCCTAGTAAATTGTGTCCACATCTTGAGAGCTTGAACTATGGCAGCTAATTCCAAATCTTGAGTAGCATAATTCCTCTCATGATCTATTAATTTGTGTGATTCATAGCAAATCACGAACCCTTCCTGCATAAGCACACCACTGAAGCCTTCGATGCATGTGTCGTGCACACCACAAAATTCTTATCTGCATCGACAATATTCAAAATAGGTGCATCAGTAAGCAAATCCTTCAATCATTGAAAATTTGCTTCACATTTTTCAGACCATACGAATTTTACATTATTTCTCTGCAGGGATGTAATCGAATGAGCAGTCTTGGAAAATCCCTCAATGAATCTTCTATAGTATCCTGCAAAACCCATAAAATATCTTACGTTTGCAACATTTTTTGGAGTAGTTCAGTTCATATGTCTTAAACCTTTTTTGAGTCCACTACAATCCCATCTTCTAAAATAACATGACCCAAACAGTGTACCCTTCTTTGATAGAAGTTAGACTTGCTTAGCTCGGCATACAATCTGTGCTCTTTGAGAACCTGCAATACCATTCTCAAGTGTTCCTCGTGCTCTTCTTTACTCTTTGCGCAAACGAGAATGTCATCCAATAACACTAGCACGAACATATCGAAATGTTTTCTAAAGAAGTTATTCATGAGACACATGAATGTGGTGGGTGCATTGGTGAGACCAAAGGACACCACCGTCAACTCATAATGGTCATACCTTGTCCGGAAAGTTGTCTTGTGAATGCCTTCTTCTTTTATTCTCACTTGATGATAGCCTGATTTTAAGTCAATCTTTGAAAACACTTTGGCTCCCTTCATCTGATCAAACAAGTCATCAATTATGGGAAATAGGTATTTATTCTTGTATGTCACTTTATTTAGCTGCATGTAATCAATACACAACCTTAAGTCGTCTTTCTTGTTGACAAATAATGTTGGTGCTCCCCAAGGAGACACACTTGGTCTAATATACTTTTTGTCCATTAATTATTGTAGCTACATCTTCAACGCTACCAATTCTGGCATGCTCATTCTATAAGGAGCTTTGGAAACTGGTGTTGCCCTTGGAACAAGATTCACTGTAAAAGCAATGTCTCTCTTTAATGGCAATCCTGATGCTTCATCTGGAACCACGTCTTTAAACTCTTGCAACAATTGGTAATCCTTTATCCTTGGACCATTGTCTTCTAATGAATCTGATACATGGGTTGCATATAGTTGGCAACCTTTCTTGCAAACTTCCTCAACTACAAAGCTAAGATCTTCCCGACTGAAATCTACTTAGAGATCCCTTTCACCAATATTGACCTTCCTCTTCATCGGTGCATTCAAGGATATTTTCATAGAAGTCTACCTTAACCATATGTGTTTCCAACTAATCCATACCAATAAGAACATCATAAGACCATGATGGTAGGACATTCAAATTTACCTTTGTGAGGAGTCCATTCAACTCTATGGGGCACTCCATCACCACTTCACTTACTTTTCTCTTTGTGCCAATGGCTAATTGAAAAATCCAAGACTTGTCATGCTTCATTTTTCTAAAAGAACAACTTTCAGCTACTTTTGGAGTAATATAACTATGAGTAGATCCCATATCAATCAAAACATAAATAGATTGTTTAGCAGTCTTACCTTCAACTTCCACCACTACCGATTGTTGGTCTTTTTGACGGTTATCCAACTCTACATAAATTCAAGGATTTTACCTTGCCATATCCTCCATTGTAACTGCTCCTTCCAATTTATGCAACCTTTGAGGGTTCTCTCTTCTATGTGTACAGTCCCTAAGCATGTGGTTTCCTCCACATCCCCAACACTAAAGTGGTCCTTTTTTCTGTTGCTACTGCTGGTTCATTTCCACTTCGTGCTTGCTGCCTTGATGAAAATTCCTTGCCTAAATCCTAAATGGGGGTTTGAAACCATTTTTCCTTTGGTCAAACCTTCCTCTTGGCTTTCCCTTCCATGCTGGTTGAAGTTTAATTTTTTCTTTGTTTTGCTCATAACAATGCATTTCCATTTTGATTGCTTCTTCAAGACTGAGCGAATTAACAAACCCAATCCTTTATTTGTAACTTTAGGGAAGGATTCCAAGGAAGCTTTGAATCTTTACTCTCACATTTCTATCCACGTACCTCAGCAATTTCAAAAACTTATGGACATGCTTCTCCATTTACTTGTGTCCCAAATTTAGCTCATGGAACTCTTTTCTCTTGTTATCGTAATACCTGGCAGATATGTATTTTTCCTTGAAATGTCTTTGGAATCATTCCCAATTGATCCTCCTCTCCTTAATTTTTTTTGCTTACGTGTGGTGCTCCCACTGAATTGAAGCTCAACCATTGAGGTTGTAAATGGAAATTATGGCCTTTTCATTTTCTTAGTAGTCATGAATCCGGTAATATTTCTTCATTCCAAGAAGCCATGTCTCTGCTTCCTGGCCTGTCTTATTTTCTACATCAAATGTGGGAGGCCTTGCATTTCTAACTTCTCCCTATGGAATTCCTTTGGAATTCCCTCTCCTATCAAACTGGCAGGAAGTATGCTTTGGAGTACTTCGAGAACTACAGAGATCGCACAACCTGCTAGAAGACAAACTTGATAAAGATGTGTTACGTGCCTTGCTCGCATAACCATTCCTTAGACTTAGCATCCTCTTTTTAGTGTGGCTTCTAAAGCAGGTCTCTGCATTTCTTTAACCAACATCACTTGGATTAGATCCAATATTAGCTCCCTGATGAAGATCAGTGAGGCTTTGAAGGATGGCATCGTTAATCTGGTTCTGCTCTTCTTGAGCTTTGATCAACCTCTCATTGTCTCAACCAATTATGGGAGGTGATCTTCTCTCTTCTCTCATTGGACTTTGTCTCAATATTTTCCTCTTGCAGATTTTATCCAAGGACATCCCCACCATGCTCATAGGGTTCTTAGGCATCATTAATGGTCACCATTTTCTTTTGGAACCCTTTCCCTTCTGCTTGGTGTCCTCTGTTATAGTCATTTAAAGATGATCAATTGCAGACACTATGCATCATACAAACATTTATTAGACACATTAGTTACACACAAAATGATACACAACTATCATTTATTCAATAAAACCAGTCTCATGGATTAGTTTACAGGGTTCTTAATTCCCTGGTCCTTTTGTCCCATTCATGCATTTATATAAACTACCACTATTGAAATTTTTGTCAAGTTAAAGTCATATGCACTTTATGTGCATCTCTAATTCATTTCATGTAAGTATGGATTCAACCCAAACGGTCCTAGTGTTACGACCTTCGCTCTGATACCACTTTGTCACATCCTCGGTCATCTCAGTGGCCTTTTGAAATGACGGAGAACTCATTCAGCACCATCCTTGTCAATTTTTCTTGCTCTGATACCATTTTATCATGCCCCTCTCAACCAAACAGATCGTTGGAGGAGACATCACACAAAACCGACTTCCAAATTCCACACAATTGATACCAAAGAATGCAGAAATGTAGACATCCATAGGCTAGATTGCCTAATAATTCATTAATCTAAGTTAATCGACTCCTTAAACAACCTGACAAAAGTCCTGACTTTCAAATCCCACTGATTCAATTTTGAGTCGAGAGTCGGAAGTCAGAACCACAAAATAGATTTCAACAAACAACCCCCGATTTCCCGACTTTGACTGCTACCTTCCATACATCGAGAGTCAGAAGCCAGAATCGCAAAATGGGTTTGTAATGAAACCAACTTGATTTGTCGACTCCGATATTTACGATATCACGAGTTGGAAGTCGAAACAAACAAAGGGTATTCAGATGAACAATCCCAACTTCCTGAATCTGATGTTCTCGACATCAGAAGTTGGAAGTAAAAACTGCAAACCGATTTCCAACAAACATCCTCCAACTTGCCGACTTTGACTACTACCTTCCATATGTTCAGAGTTGGAAGTTAAAACCACAAATAGATTCATAACAAAACCTTCTCAACTTGCTAACTCCGATGTTTTCAGCATTAGGATTCGAAAGTTGGCATCACTAAACATCAACCTTCCATGGCTTCTCCGATGTCAATATTGGCATCACAACTCTAGTGAATTTTGTAGTCATATTTTTACTACTTATCGAATCAGAGTTCATAATTCGAAACACCGCCAC
Organism: Pseudotsuga menziesii; assembly: GCA_001517045.1. Classification (NCBI taxonomy): domain Eukaryota; kingdom Viridiplantae; phylum Streptophyta; class Pinopsida; order Pinales; family Pinaceae; genus Pseudotsuga; species Pseudotsuga menziesii. The sequence continues at coordinate 60,287 of LPNX010372946.1, read as the reverse complement.
TGCGCATTATGCAAATCCAATACCCAACTTCCGCCATCAGTACCTCAATGTCACCACTTTGATGTTGGCATCAACACAACAACTCTTCCATCAACATTATGTCAATTTTGACATCGACATTTCAATGTCAGCACGTCAACACATTGACCATTAACCTTTTGCTCAACACTTAGCCAAATTTCCCTTTGCGCCTTAGACATCAGCCTTGTTATTTCGGCCCTGGAACCTTAGCACTATTCTTCCAATTTGAAGGCTTAACACCTAGCCCGTTTCAAGAACAAGATCGAGGAACCAATACAAGCCTCTGATATCCCTGCTAGTGCTTCATGGGACTTACGAAATATATGCAAATGCAAATTAAACATCCACAACTGGAAATAGAGTCAAACTAAAAATGCACTTCATGTGTGAACTAGCCTACTCAGCACAAACATAAAAACAATAAAGTTATGCACAGAGATAGACTCGTTTCCAAACAATGAACATGCATCATATTGATAAATCAAGCTACCATATCATTCAATTTAGCATGAATACATAACTATTCATCACATATAACTCTAGGAATATTCATAACAACAAAACGCTTCTCTTTTAACTAAATTTGTCCAAGCAACTGGCTATGTGAGGTCAATGTTCCAGCCAACCGTAGGTCTTTTTCCAGCCTATATTATTTCAGCTAAGAGAGCACCCCCAAGCTGGGCTATGTTATCCACTAGGAAGGACTATACTCGAGCTTGTTCACAGCAGTGAACACACACACTCAAGATAAGCTAGCACGCAGTTGGGTTTATCAATCCCATAGAGAAATAAGGATAATGACTGTTAAACCAGTGAGCTCAATTGTAGAGCTACATGATTCTCCATCAACTTCGTCCAGCCTTGGCACACACATCCCTACCATACCTAGCTCAAGGAAGACACCATTCTCTTCTACACAGTCCCTCGGGCGCCCCATCCCTCCAGAGATCCTTAGGGTTGGTATAGAAGGTCCAATCTGTTAAACCGATAGAGATCACGTGCCTTCACCGGTGTTCACAATCCACATGGATTCCTGGCGTTTCCCACACTCTCGGGCTCTACTTTCACTCAAGAATCCAACTCTACCATGGCCAATGCTAGGAATGCAACACATGCAACCAATTAGATCGTTGTGCTTCAACACGGGTTCATGATGAAGGAAAACACATCACGCACTGCAATTGGATCGTGGCTCCTCATGCTAGGTTCAAGGACGACTGGAAAATGTATTACACTCCCCAATTGCACAACGCATACCTCCCCATTTACCCCTAGGTAACGAATCTACCATACTGGATTCAAGATCCCTTGAACACATTTCCCTAAGGTACTTTGACTGCTACCACAATCAACTTATCCTGCACTTGTCCATACCATTTTTTAACTCAGACCCATGCTCCATTAAACGCATGAGTTGACTTCTCAACTACCTTCTCACAACAACATTAAATAGTTGCAAGGATGTCTACTGGGGTTCTCAAGATGGCACTTGACAATATAGGGTTGACTCTCCCACACCCCCTTACCTCTCTTACTAGAGGATAACACGTTACCCCGTCATTTTGTTATTGCCTCCATAGCCATCGCTATACTTTTTATTTGCATTACAAAATTTTACATGCTTTTACATTGTACATGGCTTACTAGCACATGGCCTACAAAATATATATTACCTGTCTCTATAATATTAGGCATTCACTAGCGAATCCTTGGCCTTGAGATCCATGCTAAGAATCATACATCACATATACACAATATTTACACATAAAGCCAATATATACACTAGGATCAAAATGGGGTATTACAAGAGGTGTCTTAGTCTAAAAAAAAAGTACAACCCTAATTACAGTTCCATAACTTAGTCCCAACCCTCAATGTCCAAATACCTCACTACTAATTAAAAGAAAAGAGAAAAAAGAAAATATAACCTCCAAAATAGCAAGCATTAAGAAAAAAAGTACTCTAACATAATAGAAATAATCAAATCCCTACCAATTGAAAAAAAAACAATATGAAAAGGTGTTTGAAATTCTAACACTTTAAGATCACAAATTATGTTTTTATTATTATTTTATTATTTTGTAACACTGATTACATAGCAATGGGCAGTAGGTGTAGGAGTATTTCTCCTTAACCCCATAGGAAATACAAAAGCTTTGCTTAGGGACTAGGGAGAATGACTAATGATAAGGAAAAGATACATGCACTACTCTTTCGAGACTCCTCTTTGATTATAGGCCTAGTGAGAAATGATGGCAAGAAGAAGATTTGACTCTTAGTCAAATGAAATAAAGAATTTAAGGCATGCTTGACACTCTAGAATCCTATTAATTGATCCACATTTGTCTATCCAATAATATTCAAGTAGATGCATTGGAAAACCAAGCTTCAACATTGGTAAAAAGGCAAGTAATTGAAATGGGAGATCCCTAGAGCCACTTCAGATCCCTTAATTACCATTTTGATGGATCAATTATAAATTAAGTTTAGTATTAATCCCCTCATAATTATCCATGGAAGTCATTCGCCAAGAAATGACAAGTGTTGTAGGACAAGACTCAACAAAGGAAAGGGATGAAACCTCCCTCGTGTATTCGTTAACCTCCCATTCTATCTTACAACAATGATATAACTGGAATTTAAACCAACAATTAAGATCACATGGAGTGAAGGTGGGATATATGTGATAGGGGTTGGTGTTGAAATATTGTTACTTCAAAGGATATTCTAAATGTATTGTATTGATGTAACCCTAGGGAGATGTTATTATTCCTCCGACGGGGTGTTACTATTGTATTTGGTCATCATAGAGTCATGAGGTAAAGCCTCCTCTTGTGTCAGGTCTTTAGTACCCCAATTAATAATATAATATACTGTTTTGAGTATTGCTAGGTAAAGTCGTCCCAGACAGTTTATTGGGGCTGACTTGTCTAGTGCAAAAAGTCAATGGACAATTAGTATAAATAGAGGATTTGTGGTTCTTATTTGAACATAAACTCACTCACTTGTGTAGCGCATCGGAGAGAGAAAAATACTGAACAGAAGGAGGAGAACAACTGTTTTCAGGGTTGTCTTTTATACATCTTATACAGAGGAAGGTTTTGTTGGGTTTTCTTCCCCTTGAGGGTTTCCCAGGATAAATGTTGTGTATATATTGTGATTGTGTTTCTATTAGTGATTCTTAATATGATGTTGTGATTTTGAATTGAATACTATTGAATCTAGTCTAGCATATGAAAAAATTAACATGGTATCAGCTAACCTGATTAGAGCAGCTTTCACAAGGTGAAATTACCCCTCCTCTCTCTCCGGAAGAAATTAGGGTTTCTGCAAAAGTTGGAGAGGATTGAAGATCTACTTGCATAGAAATTTGCACCCTCCCAGAGTGCATCTATTGAGCCCTAGATCGAATTTTTTGGGTGGCTAGATCTACGGGAAAGCCAAACAACCAGAAAAACTAAAGCAAAACAGAACCAGAAAAGTTGCAGTGCTGCAACTTTGCAAGTAGGATTTGAGGACTGAAGATTAGGGATCTCCAAAAAGTAGTTGGACCAACCAACTCTCCTCCTCCAAGCGCACCCACTGATGAGGTCAAAATCCTATTTTGACAATTTTCAGTTTTGAGTGACTTACTGGTCAAGATGGCCCCAAGCACTAATCTTGAGGACAACTTGGAAGGCCTAGAAAACTTCCTGGCTTGGAAGTATAGGATTGGCCTCATTCTGAAAGAGAATGGTCTTGAGATGTACATCAAGAATTAGATTACAAAACCTGAAGAAGCTGAAGCTAAGGAGAAGCATGAAAAAGACCTAATCAAAGCAATGAGGATCATTGTTGATTCCATTAAGGATCACTTGATCCCCCAAATGTCATCCAAGAAGACACCTAAGCAAATGTATGATGCACTTTCCAGAATGTATAAAGGAAAGAACATCAACAGAAAGATGAATCTAAGAACTCAATTAAAGGGCACCAAGATGAGCAAAGGAGAATCTGTTCAAGATTACTTCACAAGGATCTCCAAAATCAAAGAGAAGCTAAGTGCTATTGGAGATACTCTTGATGAGGATGAATTGGTTATGACTACTCTCAATGGCCTCACTAGACCATGGGACTCATTCATCCAAACTCTGTGTGCCAGAAAAGAAAGTATGATGTTTGACATAGTATGGGAATATTGCATACAAGAAGAAGCTAGAGTAGCCAATAGAAAAGCTCTTCTCAGAGAAGATGATCGGGATCTAGCTACCCACACTAAGGAAAGAAATCAATCAAAATTCAAGAAGAGTAATCATAACCCTTCAAAGAAGAAATTCCAGAGAAGAAAGAAGAAGAAGGATTACTCAAGTTATCAATGCTACAACTGTTGTAAGTTAGGACATATTGCTATAAAATGTCCATAACTAAAGAACAACAACAACAAAAGACATCATGCTCATCTAACTGAAGATGAGAATGAAGAAAGACCTCGAAAGAAAACTAGAGGAGAAGATGTAGAGGAATATGTGTTATTCTCTGGACTCTTTGGATCTACAACACCTGGAGAAGATACATGGCTTATTGATAGTGGTGCATCTAAGCACGTGACAGGAAAGAAGACAACTCTGTCAAATATTGAAGAGAAGAACTCTTCCCAGAAAGTATCATTTGGAGATAACTATCAATATCCCATCAAAGGTATTGGTGAATCAAGCTACAAGCTTGACTCTGGGACCTCCATGAAGATGAAGGAAGTACTGTATGTACCAGGTTTGAAAAAGAACCTACTCTCCATCTCAAGTCTAGACTTGAAAGGATATAGAGCTGCTTTTATAGATGGACAAGTACTCATGTGGTCCAAGGGTAATACACTTGAAGATGTTGTAGTCATTGGAGGAGAAGAAGGAGGACTGTACAAGCTCAAAGGACATCCAGATACAGCCCTTGTCCATGAAACTACCAGCTCAAGTGAATTGTGGCATAGGAGACTTGCTCACATCAACTACAAAGCATTGCCCTATGTAAGCAAGGTGGTAACAGGGTTACCAAATCTGAAGATCGAACATGAGGGAACCTGCAAGGGATGTGCATGGGGAAAGAACATCAAGAATCCCTTTCCGAAAAGTGAAGTGTTCGGGAAATTCAAGGAATTCAAAGCCTTGATAGAGAACAAGTCAGAAAAGAGAATCAAGACACTGAGATCAGATAATGGTGGAGAATACACTTCAAAGGAATTTGAAGCATTCTATAAGGAGGCAGGAATCAAGAGGGAACTAACCACTCCCTATAATCCCCAACAAAATGGTGTTGCGAAAAGAAAGAATAGAACTATCATGGAAGCAGTGAAGATCATGATTCATGACCAAGACCTCCCTATGCACCTATTGGTTGAAGCTGCAAGAACTGTCGTATATGTGCAAAATAGATTACATCACAGTGCTCTTGAATTCAAGGCTCCTAAAGAAGTGTATACCGGAAATAAACCTGAAGTAAGCCATCTCAAGATATGTGGTTGTCCAATATATGTACATATTCTGAAAGAGAAGAGGACCAAGTTTGATCCTTCTGGTAAAGAGGGAATATTTTTAGGATACTGTGAAGTATCCAAAGCCTTTAGGATATACATTTCAGGATTATATCATATCAATATGAGTAGGGATGTAACCTTCGATGAAGAGGCATCTCTTAAGAAATCTAGAAGGTGTCAAAGAAATACATGAAGAAGATGTACCTCCCAGAAGGATAGAAGCTGAACCAACTCTTGAAATAGTAGCATCAAAAGACCATGACATGTTAAAGCCTAAGGAGCCCCCTACTACAAATATCTCTCGAAAGAGAAAACCTGCTTGGGTAAGAGAAATCATACAAGAAGCAGAAATATATGGAGCACCAGAAGTTTCCACAAGAACCAGCAAGATATCAAAGCCATATTTCAGTTATGTAGCTTTGATGTGTGATCTTGTAGACCAAGAACCCAACAGCTATGAGGAAGCTGCACAGAAGAAAGAATGGGTTGAAGCAATGACGAAGGAATACTAGTCGATCATGAAGAATGATGTTTAGGATATAATTCCCAAACCAGAAAACAAGAGTGTGGTTTCTTCGAAATGGATCTACAAAATAAAACATGTTGCAGATAGAAGTATTGAAAAGTACAAAGAAAGATTTGTGGCTAGAGGATTCTCTCAGAAAGAAGGAATCGATTATGAAGAGACATTTGCTCCAGTAGCAAGATACACTTCCATCAAAACTATCGTGGCACTTGCCTCCATGATGAAATGGGACTTGCACCAAATGGATGTAAAGACAACCTTCCTTAATGGTGTGATTGAGGAAGAGGTTTACATCGAGCAGCCATAAGGATTTGAAGTCGAAGACATAGCAACTCATGTATGCAAGTAGAAAAAGGATATGTATGGACTGAAACAAGCTCCCAGATCTTGGTATGGCAGAATATATAGCTTCTTGACAAGCGTGGGCTTTACCAAGTGTAAAGTTGATCCTAATCTTTATATGAAGATTATGGATGATGAACCAGTCATACAATTAATGTATGTGGATGATCTATTTCTAACTGGAAATGAGAAACATATCAAGGATTGCAAGAAGAAGCTAGCTGAAGAATTCGAGATGAAATATCTTGGATTAATGCATTATTTCCTAGGGTTGGAAGTGTGGCAGAGCTCAGAAGGAATCTTTCTGAATCAGTGAAAGTATGCAATAGAAATATTGAAAAGATTTGATATGTTGGATTGTAAAGTCATGGACACCAACTTAAAGTTGTTGTCTGATGAGACATCTGAGCTAGTAGACATGACTCACTATAGAAAGATTATTAAGTCATTGATGTATCTGACAAACACAAGGCCAGATATATGCTTTGTTGTGAACACCTTGAGTCAGTATCTAGTTAAACCTAGATGGGTTCACTTAATAGCTGCAAAGCATGCGATGAGGTACCTAAAAGGTACGATTAATTTGGAATTGTACTATGGAAGAGATCATGACTACAATTTGCATGGATATACGGATTCGGATTGGGTAGGAAGTGTCGTAGACAGGAAAAGCACATTAGGTGGATGTTATTATCTGGGATCCGCCATGATCTCATGGTTTAGTAAGAAACAGTCCAGTGTTGCTCTCAGCACGATTGAAGTAGAGTATATTGTAGCTTGCTCTGCTTGTTGTGAAGGGATGTGGCTTTGAAAGTTGATGTCAGGAATATTTGACATGGACGTGGACACTACAGTAATTTTCTGTGACAACCAGAGTTGTATAAAGATGACATAAAATCTGGTGTTCCGCAACAAATCGAAGCATATAGAAATCCGATATCTCTATATAAGGAATATGGTACAAAAGGGAGCCATCAAGCTCCAGTATGTGGGTACCGATGCGCAAGTTGTCGATATACTGACCAAGCCTCTCTCTCGAATGAAGTTCGAGTATTTCCACGACAAGCTTGGTGTAGTTCAGAAGGACTTTCCTTGCAAGGAGGAGAAGTGATGGGACTGCAAATGATGGACCATCTTCGAAAAAAGGAAGATCAGGTCGGAGACATGAACCCTCCTCGGTTAAAGGGGGAGCAGGTTGATGATATGAAAACTTCCCAAGAAAGGGGGAGTAATGACGAGATTTACTATGCAGATGATACTCTCATGTGGAGAGTATAGCTGCATTCATATGTAGATTCCATAGAGTTAACACTCGCTTGGGAGTGGTCCTAACCTTTGTGTTATGGATTCTCTATGATGAGTCCTCACGAACGCCAAGACTGACATTGTGTATGCAGTCAAGATCTGCTCTGCAGATGATACTCTTATGGGGAGAGTATAGCTAAATTCATATGTAGATTCCATAGAGTTAACACTCGCTTGGGAGTGGTCCTAACCTGTGTGGTATGGATTCTCTATGATGAGTCCTCACGGACGCCATGACTGACATTGTGTATACAGTCGAGATATGCTCTGCAGACGATACTCTTATGTGGAGAGTATAGCTACATTCATATGTAGATTCCATAGATTTAACACTCGCTTGGGAGTGGTCCTAACCTGTGTAGTATGGATTCTCTATGATGAGTCCTCACGACGCCAGGACAGACATTGTGTATGCAGTCGAGATCTGCTCTGCAGATGATACTCTTATGTGGAGAGTATAACTACATTCATATGTAGATTCCATAGAGTAACACTCGGTTGGGAGTGGTCCTAACATGTGTGGTAAGGATTCTCTATGATGAGTCCTCACGGACGACGTAGTATAAAACTCACTTGTGAGTGGTCTTAACCTGTGTGGTATGGATGGGATACGGACCGGCACTAGGTGCGGTCAAGATCTACATTTAGTTGTAGACGATTCAGCTGATCGATTTCATGGATCATGTTGATGGAGGTCTACATCGTCCTTGGACTTATGTCCTAAAGTGATAGGGATTGATCATCTCGCAAATAGATGATGTGTACTGCATGTAGCGTGGTGCAAAAAGGATCGAAAGGATGGAAGTGTTGTTGCAAAGGATCTAAAGGATCGAAGTGCCGCTGCAAAGGATTGAGAAGATCGAAGTGCTGCTGCAAAGGATCGAAAGATCGATGCATTGCTGCAAAGAACGAATCAAGTGATCATGTGATGCAGAAGATGAAGAGTAACTGTTCTTAGTTACTAATTGTGAAAAACTTCCTGTGACGTATAGATGTATCTCCTCGATGTACTGTTGTAATTGTCTCTCTGTTCCCCTATAGTCTATGATGACATCGTCAATAGAATAACCTTCTCATTAAGGGGGAGTGTTGAAATATTGTAACTTCAAAGGATATTATAAAGGTATTTTACTGATGTAACCCTAGGGAGATGTTATTATTCCTTTGATGGGGTGTTACTATTGTATTTGGTCATCATAGAGTCATGAGGTAAAGCCTCCTCTTGTGTCGGGTCTTTAGTACCCAATTAATAATATAATATATTGTTTTGAGTATTCCTAGGTAAAGTTGGCCCAAACAGTTTATTGGGGCCAACTTGTCTAGTGCAAAAAGTCAATTGACAATTAGTATAAATAGAGGAGTTGTGGTTCTTATTTTAACATAGACTCACTCACTTGTGTACGCATAAGAGAGAGAGAGAGAGACTGAACAGAAGGAGGAGAACAATTGTTTTCGGGGTTGTCTTTTATACATCTTATACAGAGGAAGTTTTTGTTGGGTTTTCTTCCCCTTGAGGGTTTCCTAGGATAAATGTTGTGTCTATCTTGTGATTGTGTTTCGATCAGTGATTCTTGATATGCTGCTGTGATTTTGAATTGAATACTATTGAATCTAGTCTAACATATGAAGAACTTAACAGTTGGCTATGTTTCCATCATGCAGTTTAAACTTAAAGGTTTTGTGCCTCTTATAAACTAAATTGCTCGAATCTTTTGGTGACTCAAAGGAACACTCTTTGTTTGGAAAGAGGCCCATTCAACATTCCCTTAGAGTGGTCACTGTTTGTGACTCTCCCTCAAAGGAACTCCAATGTTTGTGGTAACTTGGTGAGTAGAATCCTACCCATATTTGTTATTGATTGATCATCAATTGTGCATGTAGTTTGTAGGTCGAAATTAGTTATGTTCTAAAGGGAACCAAAATCCAATTGTTTCTCTTAAGACCCCCTACACCCTTTTGGAAAACACGAGGAGAAACATTGGAGCATTTAATAAGTAAGGCTCAACGTCCTTAAATGGAAAGCTACCCAGAACCGAAAGAAAACTCAATTAGACAAGATCATTTGAAGGCATGAAGCAAGTGATAGAATAATTGAGTATACATGTGGAGAATAGAGAAACTAAGCAAGAAATTATGAAAACCAAGATTCAATATTTGACTTTAAAATACGATAAATTGGCCTCTAACCTTGATATGCATTATAACATCACTAGGGTTTTGCACAAAGCTCTTGGTCCATGGCAGGTTTTCCAAGTGTCTCCATAGCTCCAGTGAAAGTGTTAATTTTAATGAAGCGTGGATCCTCAGGCCTGAATGAAAGCAATGTGAAAAGAAGGTTGCAGAAGAATGAACAATTCAATGTAAATTGATTCAATAGATTCATGGAAAAAATTACACAGGAGGCAAAAAATGGTCAGCATAACAATACATGAATACTCATTAATGTCTCTATAATACAGTAGTCATACAATAGGGAGAATTCGAATGCCTTAGGGAGGATTCAAATTCACCAACTCAAAATGACTCCACTGCTAACTCAGTGTGGGAAAATCACCACTAGAGCTCACTAATGCAACTCTGAATCACTGATTCAGTCTACAATCAATTAACTGATGAGGGTAGGTGAGTAAAACGTGGCCATCCTCCCTTGAATCATGCAAACTCGCACTAGGGTGACTGAGAGTGAACTTACTGATGGGAATGGGAGCATAACCGAACATAACTGAATAGTTACTAGAGTCAACTGTTGGAGATTGTTGGTGGTACTTAAAGTGGGTTCCTAAATTATAGGGATTGGTCCCTGGAGCTCCTAAACTCATGTAGGTGGGCGCAATGAGTGGTAGGTGGCCCCATGCACTAATGAAGTGATGATGACCTCCTAGGAAAAGGGATTAATTAATCCTAACACACCCCTTTAATCCTAACTTTAGACAACTTGAGCCCCAAAAACTAAGGAAAAAGGTCACCCATACAATCTAAATGAATAAAAATGATTGCTTAACAAACAAGGAAATGGGAAAAACCTCATGGGAAACCCCCCCCTCAAAATAAGCGGGTAAATCGGGAACAATAGATGAATCAATCCTTTACACCAAAAAGATATCTGAGATAAACAAAACTCTTTTCAGTGAAGGACTTGGTGAATATATCTGCAATCTGATCCTCTGTAGGGTAGTAATGTAGAGTGATAGCTTTACTATGCACTAGTTCCCGAATGTAGTATATGTGGACTTAAATATGCTTGGTCCTCCTCTTCTGAATTGGATCACTGGATATCTTGATTATACTTCGATTGTCACAATAGAGGTCTACTGAAGGAGAAGTGTGAATGCCAAACTCTATCAACATCCCATGCAACCAAACTGCCTGAATAACTGCATTCACAGACTCTCGATACTCTGCTTCCACTGAAGAGAGAGCAAGGGATGCTTGCTTTTTGCTTGACCAACATACTGGTCTAGATCCCAACATGAACACAAATCCTGACGTAGATTTCCTATCAGTACTATCACCAGCCCAGTCTGAATTAGTAAAACCAATCAGATCTAGTTGTGCACCAATAAAAAAGTGGATCCCAAAATCCCTCATACCTTGCACATAATGCAAGATGCACTTTGATGCCTTCCAATGCATCTTATATGGATCCTGCACGTATTTGGAAGCAACACTCACAACATAAGATAAATTTGGCCTCGAATGGGTGAGGTACAATAGGATACCAATCAATTGTCTGTAAAGTGTATTTTCAACCAGTGGTGTGGAACCACCTTCTTCCAATATGATGCCAGATAGGAAGGGGAAGGGTTCTGATTTACAATTTGTCACATGGAATATTTTGAGCAAGTCTCCAATGTATCTAGACTATGTAATCATGATTCCCAAAGCTTTTTTATTTAATTCAAGACCAATGAACTACCTTAACAGTCATAGATCAGTCATGGAGAATGCTTCGCTCAAAGTTGACTTGATGCCTCTCAATCCAGCAACAAAGCTGCTAGTAATGAGAAAGGCATCCACATATAGAACAATCAACAGTAAGAAGGCCTCTTTCTGTTGCATGTAGACATTGCAGTCAAATCTGCATCTCTGAAATTTCTGTGGCATTAGGAAGACATCCATCTTGGCATACCATACCCTTGGAGCTTGCTTAAGCCCATAGAGATATTTCCTCAGTTTGCAAACAAAGGATGAATCTTCAATGTACCCCTTAGGTTGTCTCATATAGATCTCATCTTCCAGGTCACCATGGAGGAAGGCGCTCTTCACATCCATCTGATGTGCCTCCCACCTCTTTGGGGTTGGAATGGCCAAAACTAGTCTCATAGAGTCCATTCTCGCAACAGGAGCGAATGTCTCATTGTAGTCCATCCCATGGACTTGTGAGTACACCTTTGCCACCAACCGAGACTTGTACTTGGTTGTGGTTCCATCAATTGTTATCTTGGTCTTGTAGATCCATTTGCACTGAACTAACTTCCTCCTAAGAGGCAAAGTGACAAGCTCCCAGGTTTTGTTGCCTTGTAGCGAACCAAACTCATCATCCATAACTTCCTATCAACTTGGATCATGGCAAGCCTCCTTGTATGCCTGAGGATCTGACCCCATCATCATGAAACACCTCTCTAGGAGAAATGGATCTGAATGGGAGAGTGCAATATGTTCATCTTGATACTGGGACTTGGTTCTTCTTTTGTCATTTGAATCCCCAGCACTAGTCCCAACTGCTTCAATGAGATTTTGGGCCCATTTAGGCCTCTGATTGGGAGTAGGTGTTGGATCTGGATATTCTTGAGGTTCATTCTCAATATCAAGATCATGATCATCTAATTCCTCATCTTTTGGATTTGAATCATTAGTCAAGACATCATCATCTGGAAATGGAAATTGATGAAAAATTATACGTTCTTCTTCTTCAGTTGATTGTGGATCATGCACCTAATCTTCTTCAAATTGCACAATGCGCTCTATGAAGCACTTTTTTATTGCAAGGTCCATGAGTTTGTATGCCTTAGCATCATCTGCATATCCCAGCAGTATGCACTCGCTACTTTGGGCTAGTAAGGCTTTCCTCTTATCAGTAGGAATTCTGGCCCATGCCTTGGAGCCAAAAACTCTCAGATGTGGGGCATTGGGCTTATGTTCCATCAATTCTTCGAAAGGAGTAGCCCCAACCATTGACTTGTGGGGCACCCTATTCTGGATATACGATACACAATTAACTTCCTCAACCCATAGATATGGAGGAAGACTTCTTGCTGCTAGAAGGCATGTAGCCATCTCTTTCAATGATATGTTCTTCCTCTCAGCGACACCATTCTGATGTGGTGTGTATGAGACTGAGTGTTGCATATGAATGCCTGTCGATGCACAAAACTGTTGGAATTATATTTTGACATACTCACCTCCATCATCATATCTAAGTGCTTTGATCTTCTTTCTGAGAGTGTTCTCAGCCAAGGCTTTGAATATTTTGATGTCTCAAATACCTCAAACTTTTGCTTCAAAAAGTAGACCCGCAATACCTTGAACAATCATCAATGAAGGTTAGAAAGTATATGGATCCATTCATAGATGTTGTAGGCATCAGTCTAGAGATATCAATGTGAATTAAAACTAGTGTGGAGGAAACTCCTCTTGCCTTCCCAACCTCATACCTTTTATGTGGATGCTTCCCTACCAAGCAACCAGTGCACACTCCTCCAGAAGATTTGATGAGAGGCAATCCCTCAACCATATTTTAATTATGCAGCTGCTGGAAATACTTGAAGTTCAAGTTGCCAAATCTTCCATGCCACAACTTGCTTGTGTTATTGGCATGAGTTAATAAGGCACTCGGATATGAATTAGGAAGAAAGTGAGAAAACTCATTTGCCTTGAACGCATTATTAGCTACTCATTTCGCTATAAGATTTCTAGTATAGACTTCTAAGATCTCCACTGTGTCAGGATCAAATGTGACTCTCTGGGGAGAGCCAGTATGCGTCCTCTGGTATACAGACAACATCTATGTCGCCAAGGAGGGAACATAGAGCACATTTTGGAACAGTCCATGCTCAATTTTAATGGAACCTTTCCTGACAGTTGGGATTTGTGAATCATCTCCCATATGGATTCTTGGTCCTCCAGAGAGATCCAGAGAATTGAATTATTCTTTGGAGGAAACCATGTGGTTGGAGACTCCAGAATCAATGAGATAGGACTTTGACTAAGTGAAGCTTGCTTTCAAAGCATGGCACCTCTCATGTTCATAAGTCTTGTTTCCAACATCAGATTTCTTTGCACCTTTAGGAAGGGCAATGTTATTATGTTCAAGGATCTTAGATATCTGGTCGATGGTCTTCTTCATACATTGATTCTATGGATGAAATCCTCTCTTGCAGTAAGAGCACTTGGCTTTGTCAAACTTTTTGTGCTTGTCCTTCTTGGAAACAGAGGCTCTTTTTGAAGGATTGTGCTTCTCCGTAGGCTTGAAATCAAAGTTCTTCTTCTCTTTACCTTTCTACTTCACCTTTTCTTGCACATTCTTAGTCTCTCCAGCTAAGAGCGCATGATTCTTGGAGGCTTTGAGAGATCCCATCTGAATAAAATTATCTTGCTCCTGGATTAGTGATTTTGTGAAGGCATCAAGGGATGGCATTCGCCAATTAGGAGTTATCAGTCTCCCGGAGTGAAAGGTAGATACAAACACTAAGAATTTTGGGCCAAGTTTTCTCATAATTGAGAACACCAATTGCTCATCATTTTATCAATCCCGCACTGCTTGCATTGCATGATAAGGGATTTGAATTTAGTGAAGAATTGTTGTATTATTTCAAAGTTACTAGGTTGTAGTGATACCAGCTCATTCTCCAGAATATCACCTTGGAGCTCATCCTGCTTGCAAAACAAGGATTCGAGCTTATCCCATACTTCTTTCGTAGTTTTCAGTCCATAAAGATGGAACATTAGTTCCCTGGAGATGTGGATGCACATGAAGCCAAAAGCTTCATCAAGCTTATTCAAATACTTTGATTTTCAAGATACTACAGAGTTTCAACTTCTCTGCCCATGGTAGCCTTGTACATACCCTTGTTGCATAAGACAATCTGCATATATGCCGTCCAATCAAGGTAATTGAAGGGTGTGAGGATTCAAGGAGTCAGACCTGCTGAATTCTCCATCTCACGACTTCAAGAATAGCAAATTCTTCAAGAAATATTTGAATGTACCTGCAAAAACACTACAAAACACTTCAATTCGTTATAAACCAATTCAAACATTCTCCACTTCAACATGTGCACATTCTCTGGGTGCATCACACCTGGCTAGACTTCTCTAGACGTAATCTAGAGGGAGCAAGGCAATAATACCAATATTTATGTGGAACCTAATTTCTTTGGGTGCATTAATGGAAGTTTTTGAGGTTTGAAGCTGGACTGAATACTTGCTCTGATACCATGTTAATTTTAGTGAAGCATGGATCCTGTTACATTGCACATGTACCCAACGTACCTTCAAGTGTGCACCAAGGAGAGAGGGCCAATTTTTTTAACCAAAAGGGGCATTATCGAGCAATGTGGTCATGGTTGGGCCCTTTGGTCATCCTTTAGGGGTACTATGGCTAAATGGCACTGCTGACTGCCCTTTATTGGGGTTTTAACCTCGGGTCTGGTGTTCGGGGCCCCTAAGGGTTGACCACTGGGTCACATGGCTCCATATCATGTTTATGTGCTCTGGTGGCCTTTGCTTCAGCTGTGAGACATTCATCTCCCTTCACATCCCACTTAGGACACTCCCGTGGCCCTTCAATCAGTGGGTTTCTGCTCTCCCTGGCCTTATCTCCTCGGAAGAAGACATCCTCCATGTCAGGCCATTTTCATGCTTTGAGGAGGGCGTTGAGGGATTTTACAACATTCTAGGGGTTAAACGGGGTATAACACCCTCCCTCTAGCTCACTCCAACCTTTCGTTCGGAGTGATCCGCTTATTTGAGCGTGTTTTGGCACCTGGGAATACAAATACCCAGGTAGCCTACCTTGAGCCTACCTTAGGCTATATATTATTATTATTTTCTTTTTATTTTATTTTGACATTTTATAATTTCAAAATGACTTATTTTAAAGTTAAGTTGCACGAAACGAGGAAACGGGGACGCGTTGGAAACATAACCCCCCAAAATTTAGGAAACGGGGAAACGCGATACACACACACACACACACACACACACACACACACACACACACATATATATATATATATATATATATATATTAAATTCAACATCGCATTTAACATTTTTACTCATAATTTCATAAGTGATTCCATAACGCAAGTGGAAATAGCCAAAAAACAACCTTCGAAATGAGGCTAAGCCGCCAATACATATATATCCAGATTCCAAAATCAGTGTTTGTATACGAGGCTACAAGTACAATACTACATCAACATGAACAATGAAAATATTAAGAAAACATGAGCTAAAGCCTGAAGACTAATAGTCATCATGCTGAGGCTCATCTTCATCCTCCACCAATCTACGAAACAAAATGGCACCATAGTGACCACACTGTCAATATTCAACAACCCAACCAACTATCAACGCCGTGTCCACTTCTTGAGCCTCCACTGTGACCTTTGCACCACCACCATGAGTTGGAAATGGAGGCATGGGCTGCCAAAGAGCCGTGGGGATGAGTCGTCCTGCCCAATATAATGTATACACTAAAGCCAAATATTCGTGATGATGAACCGCAAGCCTTGATCTATGCCAATGGACCATGAGTTGTCAATGAGCGTTGGGGATAAGCCGTGATGGAAAAAAAGAGGCATGGGTGTTATTTTATAACAAACCCAAAGAATAAAGAACATTCTGGAAGCCTCTAAAACCCTAGCCGAAAAAGGAAAAAACCCCAAAAATTAAAAAAACAAGTGTCTTAGGGGAACTGTGGAAGGAAACGCAGGATTTTAGTGATATTCGATTTGGAAACAGGTTTCCAATTTAAGGAAACGAGTTTTTGACACACGAAACAATCCCCATCAATTGGAAACAGGTTTCCCGTCCGTACGGTACGGGTTTCCGAGTTTCCGTCAGGAAACAGGCTAGAAACGTGGGGGGGGGGCACATTTCCTGCAACATAGTTTTAAAGCTTGTAGGCCTGGATATTTAAAAAGTGAGTGTGAGATCGTATAAATATATCTCACTTTCATTTTAAAGACAAAACTTATGGAATAATACACTATGCACTTGTTTTACCCCTGTTAGGGTTTCTTTGGATGGATGCGCTCATCTTGAGGAATTTTTTTGGTTAATGCAAGCTATTTTCTGGTAATTCTTTGGCAAATCTTTGCTTTTAATGATGCTTTGATTTATTGGATGAACACAATCACATGGAGATTTGACTTCTTAACTCTTTATTTGAATGTCGGTAGATGTGCACGTTCAAGTCTTAGTGGTAGCCCTAGTTTCGCACTTTTTCCTAGGATAGGCCATTACCTTTCATTCTTGTCACCTTAGCAAGCTAAGGCACGTCTCCTTGGGAGGGTGCTCTTGGGTTTCTCCTTAGTTTTTCTAGGCTAGTTGCTTGACCTATGAACCCTTCCTCACTAAGTTAGCCATCCTCCCTAGAAGCCCTAGGTTGGGTAGGGATTTTGCTAGGGTAAGGTTTCCCTTGGTTTTTCACATTTTTTCGGTTCTTAAAAACCTAGTTCTAGGGTTAGTTTATGATTAGTTTAAGGTTAAATTCAGGTCTACAAATTTTATAAAAATCAAATATTTTGTCAATTTAAGGCCTCCTGAAAATTTCGGCTCCCAAAATTTTGAGACCTAAAATCTCGGGCCCTAAAATTATGTACCTAGAAAGTCGAGCCCTAAAATTCTGTGCCCTAAATTTCCGGGCACTAAAACTCAACATCCTAAAATTTCGGGCCCTAAAATTCGAGCCCTAAAATTTCAGGCCCTCACTTTTAATCAGTTGTGCCTTCCCTTGCACTTCAATCCATTGAGCCCTGCAAAATGATTTGCAAACATCAAATAGATGGTCACTATCCTTTTTTGGTATGAATTTGAAGGACATTGTTAATGTTGATTATGTCTACTAGTGCATACTATTTATGATATTGTTACTAATAAACACATGCAACTTGTTTTCAAAGTCGATGCAAATTGTTTGGTAAATGCTTGGTTACATGCACGTTGTTGTTTCTTATACTAAAGTGAATGCCTAAACTACTACTGTTGTTATAATAATATCGTTCCTGATTGATACATACTAATGTACATGTGCTTTAATATATTATTTGATAATGACAAATGCTTATGAAATGCATATATTTTTGCTAATTCCTACAAATTGCACTTGTTATATGGGTATTGAAACTAATTAGTTATCCAATTGGCTTATACTCGGATGAATCAACTTGTATTATTCATATCCTCTTGTAGACTACATTAGGCATTGGTCACTAACCATATACACATAGGAGATATATTTGGTGTCTAAGTGTCCTTTGTAGAGTTACATATGGCTCTCCCCTAGGAGGTTTCGACTTCCGAAAAAGTTTGGAGAAGTGACTAAGGTGACAGTGGTTACTTTCTCCACATATGTTTGTCGGTGGCTTGGACTACCATTTCATCCAATAACATTTTGACGTCGTTGTCGAGGACCATTTCAAAATTTGAAGTGATTAATCCTGAGTCATTCACACCTTTGGAAAGAACGACATTTTGTAGTAAAATTGCGGTAAGTTTTCTTGGTATTTTAAAAATATTTATTTCAATGACTAATCTTGCATATCTTACATGGTGACTCCACAAAGAAGAAGTCCAACAAGGCTTAACATTTTGGCGTCGTTGCTAGGAACCTCAAATTCCTTGAGGTGGCTTATCTAGGCAAGAACGACGCTACGGTATATCTTGAAGTCCTGATTGCATACATTTTTCAAAAAGGACTAACCTGCAGGATTACCTGGCGACTCCACAAAGAAATCAGCCCACCCCATCAATCAGGTACACCATAGTTTTGTCCAGCTATTTGGTGAGATTTGTTTAACTATCCTGGCAGCTCTCTCCTGGGGACTCCAATCAAAGAAAAATAAAGAAGTTCTCTACAAAATACAAGGAAGCCTGACGATATGGCATCCAATTACGAATTGAGGATGGATATATTGGATTTTTCGAGCATTACAAGATTTCCACACAAGTATGCCATTCAAGATGGTGGAAAGGCACTTTTCCCATTATTCCAGCAATATAAGTACCATGCAGTAACACATGTGCAAGCATTCATGCAATTCCTCCAGGACAGCAACATCGTGCATAGAGACATTCGAATGAGGCTCNTCCACACAAGTATGCCATTCAAGATGGTGGAAAGGCACTTTTCCCATTATTCCAGCAATATAAGTACCATGCAGTAACACATGTGCAAGCATTCATGCAATTCCTCCAGGAAAGCAACATCGTGCACAGAGACATTCGAATGAGGCACTTTCTGCTATCTCTTCACTTAGGAGACAACTTGTTTGTCAAGAATTTACTTTCTCCACATATGTTTGTCGGTGGCTTGGACTACCATTTCATCCAGTAACATTTTGACGTCATNCTGCTATCTCTTCACTTAGGAGACAACTTGTTTGTCAAGAATTTACTTTCTCCACATATGTTTGTCGGTGGCTTGGACTACCATTTCATCCAGTAACATTTTGACGTCGT
>LPNX010372946.1:15800-40804 GCA_001517045.1 Pseudotsuga menziesii | reverse complement strand
TGTCGAGGACCATTTCAAAATTTGAAGTGGTTAATCCTGAGTCATTCACACCTTTGGAAAGAACGACATTTTGTAGTAAAATTGCGGTAAGTTTTCTTGGTATTTTAAAAATATTTATTTCAAGGACTAATCTTGCATATCTTACATGGTGACTCCACAAAGAAGAAGTCCAACAAGGCTTAACATTTTGGCGTCGTTGCTGGGAACCTCAAATTCCTTGAGGTGACTTATCTAGGCAAGAACGACACTACGNGGACTAATCTTGCATATCTTACATGGTGACTCCACAAAGAAGAAGTCCAACAAGGCTTAACATTTTGGCGTCGTTGCTGGGAACCTCAAATTCCTTGAGGTGACTTATCTACGCAAGAACGACGCTACGGTATATCTTGAAGTCCTGATTGCATACATTTTTCAAAAAGGACTAACCTGCAGGATTACCTGGCGACTCCACAAAGAACTCAGCCCACCCCATCAATCAGGTACACCATAGTTTTGTCCAGCTATTTGGTGAGATTTGTTTAACTATCCTGGCAGGTCTCTCCTGGGGACTCCAATCAAAGANCAGCCCACCCCATCAATCAGGTACACCATAGTTTTGTCCAGCTATTTGGTGAGATTTGTTTAACTATCCTGGCAGCTCTCTCCTGGGGACTCCAATCAAAAAAAATAAAGAAGTTCTCTACAAAATACAAGGAAGCCTGACGATATGGCATCCAATTACGAATTGTGGATGGATATATTGGATTTTTCGAGCATTACAAGATTTCCACACAAGTATGCCATTCAAGATGGTGGAAAGGCACTTTTCCCATTATTCCAGCAATATAAGTACCATGCAGTGACACATGTGCAAGCATTCATGCAATTCCTCCAGGAAAGCAACATCGTGCACAGAGACATTCGAATGAGGCTCTTTCTGCTATCTCTTCACTTAGGAGACAACTTGTTTGTCAAGAATTGGTATGAGAGTTCCCCTTGCAAAAGTTTTTCCTCACTCGGGCAGTTCATTGATGCGTTCAACATGGATTGGGATTATAGTATCGAAGAGTAGAAAAGAAAGGCCACTATCGATAGTATATGGGAAGAAACATTGAAAAACAACAAGACTCAAGATGATTCAAGAGAAAGAACCAAAGATGATATTCCATTTGAATTTAAAAATCTTGATAATTCGACTGCTACTGAAATGGAAATAGGTTTCGCTCCTCTTGATCTATAAGTCTTCCCAGGATATCCATATGAGTTGCCATAGGCATTCTTCCATGCCTTCAAGGGTGACCATGATAATGCCACGCATCATATGGAATGGTTTATGACTCTGGCTTCATAATATGGTATTAAAGAAAAAGAAGATGTTTACATGCGGTCATTTGTCTTTCGCCTGGGAGGAAAGGCCCTTGCTTGGTTTGTGGGCCTAGATAAAGGGACGATATCGTCCTTTGTAGAATTGGTGGAAACATTCTGTAGCCACTGGGATCCAGAACGACGTAACGAATGGATACCTCATGTCAAGGATGCAAGGGACTTGTTCAGTAAGGAAGCCCAAAACAAGGATCAAGTCGAAGCAGCCATAGTTCAAGGTAAATGATGATATCTCAAGCATGATAGATGAAGCTTCCCAAGCATATGAATATGATGACGGTCCTATATATGAAGATCTAGAAGTCCTAGCCAAAGAAGCTAAAGATCATAAAGATAGGATGATTTCTCCCTTCTAACATACAAAAGCTCCTTATAACATACCAAATCTCTGGTAACATAATGACGGGAATTATGAGGACGATGCTTATTGGACGTTAATGGGTCCACCTTTCTATGATTCATTGAAACCAAGTAGCACTATCTCCATATGTTGTAGCAAGGAAGAACAATTTATTGAAGTTACTCAGGTTGAGCCAGAATTTGACACTGTTTGGGATGAAGAGCTTTCAGTCACCTTAAGCAAGGATTACAAGGACATGATTTATGAAGACCCCATGGAATGAGATATGATTGTTCATTCTCCTTGTGAAGCTAATGATGAAGAAAGGCTCAACCCTTTTGCCACTATAATTGAAGATGAAACGTCACCATAGTTTGCAGATATTTGTCATATGCAGATGGCCCATTATGATGAAAGGTTCAAATATTTCTGGTATCTCTGGTGATTCTTCCATGATGTCTCTGTCATACTCATCCTGCAGTAGGGAAGCATGCACTCTCAGTTGTGCTCCTCAAGAAGCGTTGAAGAAGTTATTCAACCCACTCTACCCTACATCGGGAAGCCCTTAATGATACATCCCAACAAGACCGAGGAAGGTAGGTGGACAGGTATTATTTGCATCCCTTAGTGTCATAATATTTATTGTTTATCTTTTCATTTGAAGCATGAAGGTATGAATTATATTGTTGACAATTTCAAAAGTTCAAGGATTATTGGAGTTACTAACATGATTGTTGAAAAGATAAGCAATGTACTTGTATGCCCAAAGAAATGTTTGAGTAAATGCAGAGATAGGTTGCAGCTCACATATGAAGATTTGCGAGATCCGACTCTACGAATAGCCTCCCAAGTTCAAGATTTATGGACGAATTTCAAGAAGAACTTTTTCTTAGAAGATATATATGGTGAAGGTGTCCCATACATAAGTCCACTAGAAGCATGAATTAATGAAGCTTGTCAAAGCAATGCTTCTCCATGTTGATTTTCTTTAACTTGCTTAGATGATATCTTAAAAAAAATAGTTACTAGTAGATCACTAAAAGAACAACAATCACAGAAACACGAGAACACAAAGGTTTTCCTCGGGTAAACCACAAGGGAGAAAACCCCGCAAAAATTTCTCAATATAGAACTCATCCAGAGCAATGTAAAACCCATACAACTGCTTCTCTCTTCTTTCTGGCGTACTAATCTTTCTCTCTTGCAAAAAGAGTTTGAGTGAGTGAGTACAAATGAAGACGAGCGCCTCCCTATTTATATTCTTCAGTTGACTTGACCTCTAACCTAACATGGTCGACTTCTCTAACTGACCAAGTCGACTTGTTCGACTGGACACCACAAATAACATTTATTATATTGACAGTTGGGTACAGTGGACCCGACTTACATCCGGAGGATTACATTGATTCATTCAATGACACTAACAAGACCAAACTCATCTCCCGAAGGAGGAATACATCAATACATCTGGAATATCTTCCGAAATTACAATACTTTAACACTCCCTCTTAATTATGAAGGTATCCAACCACAACAACAATTGCTACTTCAACTGTACAACTGACTGGTGAATCTCTATACGTCATAGGAAGTTTTGGAACATCGTCATTCATCTTCATCATCGATCTTAGTTGGATCATCTTCTGCAATATTCATCTTTCGTATGTACTCGGGCATCTTCTGAATTATCTTTTGTAGCATCAGTATGTGAATACCGAATCATCTTCCGGATCATCTTCTAAGTGTATACTGGATCATCTTCTATGTGAATATTGGATCATCGTATATCTCGTCAGTATATAGATATTCAATCATCTTCATGATCATATTCTTATAGTATCAGTATGTGAATACTGAAACATTATCTACAACATTTGTATATGGATACTAAAACATCAACAACAAGCTCATTAACATGTTAGTGCTAAGCTCAATCAGCATCTAATGCTAGATCATCATCTACATTACCAGCATAGAGATGTTGGAACATCAACAGCATCATCAGTATAGGAATACTGAAGCAACATTCATCAACAATCATCAGTGTCACACCACTAGTACTAACTCAATCAATCAACTTAACAATGATCAATACTAAAGCAAACATACATCGCAACAATAATGAAACAAACATCTCAGCAATCTCAGCAATCATCACAACAAAACTGAATCAATCAAACATCTCAGCAATCATCAGTATAACAATACTGCAACAATCAACAGTATAACAATACTAGAACAATCATCTCAACAAACATCTCAGCAATCATCAATATAACAATACTGCAACAATTGTCTCAACAATAATCAAAACATCTCAGCAACCATCATCAGCAATCATCAACAATCAACAATATAACAATACTGAGAATAAATCTTGCCCTTCAACATCTCGGAGCAGCATCACGATGAGTTCTCTAGTAGATCCATCTGAGCATTTTGTCTAACTTACTAACTCTTTCAAGCCAAACAAGCCTAGTTAGACAGATGGATCTCCATGGGGACCAAACAAGCTTTTTTTAGCTTACTAACCCTTTCGGGCCAAACATGCTAATCCCCCTAAGATCAACAAGCCTCGTCTGACTTACTAACCCTTTCGGGCCAAACAAGCCTAGCCAGACTAGACTGAGCTACTCACCATTGCATCCATCATCCATCTCCTGTCACTCCCTCTTTCGAGAGAGGTCCTTTCAGACTACACCAAGCTTGTCTCGAAAGTATTCAAACTTTACACGAGCCAAAGGCTTAGTAAATACATATGCTACTTGTTCCTCTGTAGGAACATACTTGATCTTTACAACTCCCTTCTAAACCATATCCTAGATGAAATGATATCTTATTTTAATGTGCTTTATCTTATCATGAACACAAGAATTTATGTCATCTTAATACAACTCTGATTATCACAGACGATATCAATAGCATCTATCGCTGCATCAAATAGTGTTGCTAACATCTTTCGAAGCCATACTACTTTGCTACATGTTGAACATGTTGCAATGTATTCGGCCTCTGCCGTACTAAGTGAAATACTGGTCTGCATTCTACTAAACCAATAGATCATGCTTGATCCCAGACTAAACAACATCTTGAGGTGTTTTCTCTATCTTTGGCACTCCCTCCCGAATCTGAATCTGCATATCCATGTAATTTGATCTGGCCACTAGATGCATATCTGAGCCCATAGTCTAAAGTTCCCTTTAGATACCTCATTACATGTTTTGCCCCAATAAGGTGAATATGTTTAGGATTCGCCATATACTGACTTAAAGTGTTTACTACAAAACATATCCATGGTCTTGTATTGGTTAAGTACATCAGAGAACCAATAATCTGTCTATAAGGTGGCATCAATTGCTTCTAAAGTATCGCCATTTAATAACTTCAAACGTATTGTCATCGGAGTATTCATAGCTTTACAATCTAACACTCCAAATCTTTTTAAGCTTTCTACAGTATATTTTCCTTGGTTTAGGAAAATCTCGTCTGAATATTGCCATACTTCAAGACCTAGAAATTAATGCATCATTCCAAGGTCTTTCATTTCGAACTTTGCAGTAAGCTTCTTTTTACATTCGATGATAGGCTTATTGTGGGGAACCTCCTGCAATGAACAATCAAAATGCACGATATAACAGAAATATTAGAGCTCAAAAGAGATTTTATTGATCACGAGCCACTTCGAGGGGGCAACCTCCTTTGAACAAGCTCAATACAAAATAACTCTTCGATGCTTTCATTAACCTCAACACATACTTATATACTAAGTCTAATCTAAACAACTATTACTCCACATGAATGTGGGATAATACAACCTATTAACTAGACGACTTAACAACTATTACTTACTCCACATGAATGTGTGATAATACATCATACTAATGGGATGACTTACAAAGCATATGCGTACGACAAAATATACCAACAAAATAAAGAGGGGGGTTGACACGGGTTCTTAACATCCCCTCCCTCTTAGAAAAAGCTTTGTCCTCAAAGCTGTACATGTGGAAACTGCTACTGAATCTGAAGGAGCAGTTCCCATGTAGCATCCTTTGGTTGCATGCTGTGCCACTAAATTAAGACCTTTGTGATGGCCTGAGAGCGACGCTGATGAGTGCGCTTATTGAGGATGGCTTCTGGTTCCAAAATGATGGAGCCTTCCGAATCCAGCTCTAGTAAAACAGTTTGTGCACTAATGTTGGTGCCAGTCACTTTCTTGAGACAAGAGACATGAAAGACTGGATGAATGTGAGAAGGAGGAGGAGGTTCCAATTTATAAGCAACAGACCCAATCTCCTGAAGAACTTTATATGGCCCATAGAACTTTGGAGCCAGCTTCTGATGCCCTTTGAGTTTCAGGGAGGATTGCTTGTAAGGCTACAAACAAAGAAAAACCATATCACCGACTTGAAAAGTGCGCTCAGAACGATGTTGATCGGCTTGCTGCTTCATGCGATTTATTGCCATGTGAAGATTCTCTTGCAGAATGTGAAGAATTTGATCACGGTTGCGCAAAACCATGTCAACTGTCGGAACTGGTGAACTATTGGGGGTGTATGGAAGGAGCACTGGGGGTGGTTGCCCATAAACAACTTCATATGGAGTCATTTTAGATGCAGTATGGTAGGAAGTATTGTACCACCATTCAGCGAGAGGGAGCCACTTTGCCCATTGATTTTGTTGTTCAAAGGTGAAGCAACGAAGATAAGTTTCCAAGCATTTGTTGGTGACTTCAGTTTGACCATCTGTTTGTGGGTGATATCGTGAACTCATTTTCAGTTTGGTTTCAATGAGGCGAAAGAGTTCCGTCCAAAAATGACTTGTGAAAGTTGCATCGCGGTCTAAGATAATGGAAGAAAGGATGCCATGAAGACGAAATATCTGGTCCATGAAAATTTGTGCGACTGAGGAGGCAGTATATGGATGGCTGAGAGCACAAAAATGACTATATTTGGAGAGTTGATCAACCACAACCAAAATTACAGTCTTCTCTCCAGATTTAGGGAGCTCGTCAATGAAATCCATTGAAATATCTGTCCAAATCCTTGTAAAGATGGGCAAGGGTTCGAGCAAGCCGGGGAGGAGTGTAGTTTCACCCTTATGGCGCTGGCAGGTATCACATTCAGCAACCATTTGTTGAATTTCTCGTTTCATTCCCTTCCAAAAGAAGTTACGTCGTGCCTGCTCATACATTTTGAGGAACCCAGAGTGCCCTGCCGTTGGAGAAGCATGGAGTTCATAGAAGACAGCCTGGTGAAGATCTGTGCTCTGAGGAAGCACCAAGCGACCCTTGTATCTCAGAGAAGAACCATCCCAAGAGTAATGATATACAAGAGAAGGATTACTGGCCAACTGTTGGATGATTTGAGATAAGGAAGAGTCATTGACATAGCCTTGTTGAACAGATTGTAACCAATTTGGAATAGGCATAGAAATAGCTAAAAGAGAAGCATGGTCATCAAATGTGCGGGAAAGAGCATCTGCCACAAGATTGTCCTTGCCCTTCTTGTAAGTGATCGCATAGTCATAACCCATGAGTTTGCTAAGCCATTTTTGTTGTGTTGGGGATGAGACTCGTTGTTCCAGGAAATATTTCAGACTCTGGTGATTAGTCTTGATGCATAAATGATTCCCCTAAGAGGTATGGACGCCACTTCTGTACAGCATGCAAAATAGCCATCATTTTCTTCTCATATGTAGAGGCAGCTAAATTCTTACCAGATAGGGATTTGTTGGTGAATGCAATGGGATGTTCGTCTTGGAGGAGGACAACACCAAGTCCATTGTCGCAAGCATCACTCTCAATAGTGAAGGGCTTGGAAAAATCAGGCATAGTTAGAACAAGTGTGGTACACATAGCTTGTTTCAGTTTCTCAAATGCACACTCAACAGCAGGTGTCCATGCAAAAGCATTATTTTTCAATAGAGTTGTTAATGGAGCTACAATCTTCCCATAATCCTTGACAAACTTGCGGTAGTAGCCAGTAAGTCCCAAAAATCCACGAAGGCTCTTCAAGGTCCAAGGAGGTGACCAATTTTTTATGGAATCAATTTTGGCAGGATCGACACGAACCCCTTGTGCTAAAACAATATGCTCGAGATAGTCTACTTCCTTCTACCCAAAAACACATTTAGATTGTTTGGCACAGAGATGATGATCACAGAAAAGTTGCAATACAAGATCCAGATGGTGGAGATCCTCATCCCAGGTTTTACTATAGATGAGGATATCATCAAAGAAGACCAGAATGAAGTTTTGCAAGTAGGGCCGAAATATTTTATTTATCAATGCTTCAAATGTGGAAGGAGCATTTGTGAGGCCAAATGGCATGACCAAAAATTCATAATGACCATCATGTGTGCGGAACGCTGTTTTAGGGATATCATCCGCATGGACTCGAATTTGGTGATACCCAGAATGAAGATCCAACTTGGAGAAAAAATTAGCACCATGGAGCTCATCCAGAAGCTCATCAACAACAAGAATTGGAAACTTATCCTTGATTGTGATATGATTAAGTGCTTGAAAGTCGATGCAAAGGCGCCATGACCCATCGGTTTTCCGGACTAGAAGGATCGATGAAGAAAAGGAACTAGTGCTAGGGCGAATAACACCTTGCTTTAGTAAGTCGCGAACAAGCATCTCAATTTCTGTCTTGTGGTGAAATGGGTAGCGATAAGGCCTGATATTGGGAGGGACACTTCCAAGAAGGAGCGGTATACGATGGTCCTCCGGTCGAGAAGGTGGCAATCCATTGGCTCAGCAAACACACATGCATATTGATCCAAAATTTGTTGGAGAACCAATGGAATAGTTGAGACTGCTGAAGGTTGCATCTGAATGAAATGGAGCTGAGCGATGACACCGTGTGAACTTTTCTTAAGAAGCTTTTCCATGCGATGCAAACTCGTCTAAGAGACCCTGGTTGTAAGCCTCGCAATGTGTGTTTGATACCATTGATTGAAAACTGCATCCAAAGTTCAGCAAAATCCCATAAAATGGGTCCAAGTGTGCGTAACCATTGAACGCCCAAAACCACATCATATATGTCTAAGGGCAAGGAAAACATATCAGAGCGCAAGTTATAATCCCCCATAGATATGCACACATTACAACACTTCCCTTTGTAAGGTAAGGTGCCCCCATTGGCAATCATGATTTCAACGCTGGAGCAAAGATGGATGAAACAATCAGCCTGTTTGGCGATCCTCGGGTCAATGAAGTTGTGAGTGCTACCAGAATCAATGAGTATTGTAAAAGAGAGTTTTTTGAAGAACCCTCTGACCCACATGGTTTGTGGGGTGGTGACTCCGGCTAAGGCATGGAGAGATATCTGTAGTTGGTCCTCTGAAGCAAGAAGTTGTTGAATGTCACCATCATCATATGTGGGATCCTGAGAATCATAAAAAATTTCAGGTGCGGGTGGAGAATCCACATCCAAGAGATAAAGCTTTTGCTCAGCACATCTATGTCCTCGGGTGAATTTCTCGTCACAATTATAACAAAGCTCTTTTTCTAGACGTTCCTGCATCTCTGCTTCAATCAAATGCTTGATAGGAGTGGTTCTAGGAGCTGACAGATTTTGGGTTCTTTGAGGAACCATAGGTATGAATGGAAAAAGAGTGGATTTGGAGCGTTGTTGAGCCCGGATCTTGTCCTCTGCTAGCTTAGCCAACCCGAGAGCTTCCATCATTGTGTTGGGGCAGAACATTTTAACCTCAGAGCGTATTGCATCCTTCAGACCACTGATAAAACAACTAAGGTAGAATGCATCAGGCAATCCCTCGATGTGATTGGCGAGTTTCTCAATTCTGTTTGATACTCCCGCACAGTGTCAGTTTGGCAAAGTTTGATGAGTGCTCCTTTGAAGTCATCAAAAGCACTAGGACCAAATCGCTGCAAGAGGAGTTGGAAAAAATCTGTCCAGTTTAGCTTGGCATGAGCTTAGATGTACCAACGGAACCATTGAAGTGCTTCATGTTCCAAATGAAAGGATGCAAGGGGGACTTTATTGGCATCAAAAGTGTTATGTAGACTGAAATATTGTTCTGCACTATAAATCCATTCAGTCGGATCATCACCATTGAAGCGACGAAAATTCAGCTTCGACCCGCGGAAGTTGCTAAACGATGAGAACCCAGTGTCTACAGAAGACTCAGGCTGGCGACGGTTGTTCATGGGTGAATGCTGAAAATGGAGGCCGAGATATTTTTGATCTAGATCCTTAAGTTTGGACTTGATGGCGGCAAGTTCTTTTTCCATTTGTTTATTTGCTCCGGCGCAAGTGACAACCATAAGCAGTTTTTTTTTTTTATCCTCCAGGTAATTGGTAGAAAAACAAAAATGGGGAGGGTTTTAGAAAAAAGGATTTTTGTTTTGGAAAAAATCTGGAAGGGTAATTGAGGTTTTACGGGGTTTTGGACACTTTTTAGGGACAAGAAGCAGAAAATGTGAATTTCAGAGGTGGGATGAAGGAATTGGAAATTTTGTCAGAGAGAGACAATGAAGCAAACATGAAAAACGAACACCGTGGAAAAATTTGAAAGCGATTGGGTGAGATTCAGAGAAATTATGACAAACTCTAAAAATTGACAAATGTGGAATTTTGGCATTGAGGAAGTGAAATTGGGGATAGGGTCCTCAATGAAGGAATATGCAGAGTGGTCTTACGAGGGTGACACGAAAATTTCAAGGGAAACAAAGCTAAATCAAAATAGATATGGCTAACAAATAGAAATTTATACTATTTTTTTCTTTTTCTGAAGAACTGATCAATGACAGTGCTAGAAGTTGTGTTTTATCAACAGAAAATGGAATAAATGATCTGTGACAATTCTGAAATTTTGCACATTATCAACTGTAAATAAAGATAGACCCCAGGTATATTCGGCTTCCTATTAGTTCAAAGGTAGTCACTCGGCCACCAAGGCTGTCTCGGGCTTGAGTATTGGAGCAGTACCCCTCACTTCACGGTGCAAGTAAAACTGTTAATCGCTTGGCCAAAAACGACAACTCTTTGGTTTTCCTCACAGATGGAAATCTAGTCAATCTGGTGGGGGTCGTTGCATTTTTCGCTTGACAGGTCCTCTCAATAGTCAGCTACTTTGGGGTTCCTGTGGTACTCCTCACAATGAGTTTTAAGGCTATGCCCAAGTACTTCCCACAGTTAAGCAGATAGGGTTTAATCCCTGATCCAGATGAATAATATTGCTGCAAAAAGAACAACTGTAAGGCTCACAGCGCCAGGAAGCACGGCAAAAAAAATAATAATAATAAAAAATTCTCGAAATTCCACCCAGCGAGCCCAAGAAAGTGCTCTAATACCAGATGTGGAGAACCTCCTGCAATGAACAATCAAAATGCACGATATAACAGAAATATTGGAACACAAAAGAGATTTTATTGATCGCGGGCCACTTCAAGAGGGCAACCTCCTTTGAGCAAACTTGATACAAAATAACTAATCGATGCTTTCATTAGCCTCAACACATACTTATATACTAAGTCTAATCTAAACAACTATTACTCCACATGAATGTGGGATAATGCAACCTATTAATTAGACGACTTAACAACTATTACTTACTCCCCATGAATGTAGGATAATACATCATACTAATGAGACGACTTACAAAGCATATGCGTCCAACAAAATAAAGCGGGGGGTTAACACAGGTTGTCAAAAAGAGATCATCTACATATACTAATAAAATCATAATCCCATCATCCTCAATCTTATAGTAGAGATTGGAGTCTGCTTTACTTTTAGTAAAGCCTAAACTCATCAAAAATCCATCGATCCTACCATACCATGCTTTGGGTGCTTGCTTTAACCCACACAACGCATTTTTTCGTCTACATACACGAGTTTTTTTATCATTAGTCTCGAACCCTTGCGGTTGTTTGATATATACCTCTTCTTCAATCAAGCCACTTAGAAATGTTGTCTTTGCATCCATTTGATGTAGCTTCCACTTCATATTGGATGCCAAGGCAATGATGGTTTTGATTGAGGTGTATCTAGCTACTGGTGCAAAGGTCTCCTCATAATTGATTCCCTGATTTTGAGAGAATCCTCAAGATACAAATCTTGCCCTGTACCTTTCTATACTTTCATCTGTTGAGTGTTTAGTTTTGAAGATCCATTTCGAGGATACCACTGACTTGTCTTTCGATCGTGGTACTACTTTCCCTCCACACAATTATTTATAATTGATTGGTATTTCTCAACCATTGCATCAGCCCACTCCTTTTATTATATTGCTTTTTCCAAACACGTTGGTTCTTTATCAACTATATCACACATCAAAGCCATATAACCAAAGTAACTTTGAATTCTTTCTTTCTCTGATGGTACCTTTTGCAGCACCATGTCATTTTGCTTTTTCGATTACTTCATGAGCCCAAGCAGGTTTTCTCTTTCAAGAAATCAATTCATTGGGTAATTCTTCAGGTAACTAAAGTTCTTTCATATCATGATCCTCAAGCATCTGGACTTATTCATTTCTAATTGGTTTAGGACTTTCAGCAGCTTTGGGAGTTTCATGCTCCTCTTCATTTTCTTTATCTTTCTTTGAATTTATGAAGGTTGTATCTTCATCAAATGTGACATCTCTATTGAGTTCAATTTGATGATATCCTAGGATATACATCCTATGACCTTTTCATTGTTCACTATACTCTACGAACAATCCCTTCTTTCTTGAAGGATCTAACTTTGTTCTTTTCTCCTTGGGAATGTGAATATATACATGACAACCAAATATCTTTAGGTGACTTCCTCTGGATTTTCTCTGAAAAACATTTCTTCTAGAGTTTTATTCCTAAGGGCACTGTGGAAAATTTGTTGCTTCCGCCCACAGGTACATTGGATGATCGTGATCATGTATCATAGCTTTCGCAGCTTTCTTGATATTAATATTATTTCTTTCTGCCACGCCATTTTGTTGTGGATTATAAGGAATGGTGAGCTCCCTCTTAATCCTAGGCTTCCTTGCAATAATCATTGAATTCATTTGATGTGAACTATCCTCCATTATCTGACCTCAAAATCTTTATTTTCTTCTCAGAGAGATTTTCTACTAGGGCCTTAAATTCCTCGAACTTTTCAAACACTTCATCATTCTTTTTCAAGAAGTATATCCAAGTCTTGCGGGAGTAGTCATCAATAAAAGAACCATAGTAGACATACCCGCTTAATAAAGTATTTTGGATTGAACCGCATATATCTAAGTGAATAATATTTAAGATCCCTTTTACTTTACTATCACTTTTTGGATAAGGATTCTTAGTATTATTCCTTTGTGCACATCCTTTGCACACTACTTCATAAACTATCTTAATTTTTGGTAAACCAATCACAACCTTGCTTACAATTGGTAGAGCTTTGTAGTGAACATGAGCAAGCCTTACGTTCAATAGCTCACATGGGTTTATGGTACTAGTTGCTAATGTTGAATCTATATGTCCCTTCAATTTGTAAAGTCATCCTTCTTCAACTCCAATCTCTATTGCATCATCTATGGTTTTACCTTTTGTCTTCAACTCCAATCTCTATTGCATCATCTATGGTTTTACCTTTTGTCCACATGAGAAATTTTTCATCCACAAAACCAACTGTGAAGCCTTTATTGTCCAAGGCTGAAATGGAAAAAATGTTTTCCTTTAGTCCTAAGACATACAAGACATCTTTCATTTTCATAGGCTTTCCATAATCCAATTTATAGGATGCTTCTTACCTTCATATTGCACAAGAGGAGGAAGTGATGTAGATTTAGCAAGGTGACCAAAATGCTATTAGTGGGGCACTAACGAGTGGAGAAGCCTTGCATTATGGTTAAAAAATGAAGATTCTCACAAAATATTAGGGAGTTGAGCGGTCTTAACAGGAGGCTTGTCATTGGGCATTTGGCAGATTAGAGAAATATAATCTTATTCCCCGAGAAACAATTTGGGAGGGGAAGAATAATCAATTCAGGGACTCAAAAAAAGACTTTTCAAAATTTTGGGAATTCTGTGCTATTGACTCTTTTGGCCTGTTTAGAAGACTGGTCTTATTTTGACAAACTATTTTGTTGTACTTTCAACACTATGCATCGTTCTGCAGTATATTTCGGGGACAACCAGTTACTATCCTAAATGTGTATAGCCCATTTGTTGACAAACAGGGTGAATGGGATACTTTTTTCTTTACAATGTTTAGGGATGGTAAAGTAATTGTGGGCAGTTATCTTAATTTAACCTTTAACAGAAACGAGGTCTAGGTTCTTCAACTCATTTAGATCCCTTGGCAGATTTTCTTTTTTCTATATTCAAGTAGCAAAAATAGTGGATTTAAAACGGACCTACATGGAGAAATAATAGCACACGTCCAAATGCTATCTGATTAAATATATTTTTATATCTGACAATTTATTTCAAAGATTTGACAGGTACAGGGGTCCTGGATTGACCCTACCAAAATGTTCTATTCATAACCCAATTTATTTGGAAGTAGTTTAAAGTGGTCCAAAGCCTGGCTAACCTTTTAAGTTTAATTTGGGCCATCTGGGAGAATAAGACTAAAAACCTAGCGAACAACCAGTGGAAGCATTTTGATGCAAACTTGTTAAATCGTGCACTGCTGCTCCAGTTGATGAAGGCGGAACATAGTAGTAATGAACAACAGAATCCGTTGCATGGGCGAGAGATCACAAACAAAACAGACACAAGATTCTCAAGGACATTAAACAAGCGATGAAAGTACTTTTTGCATATAATAAAAGTGGATACTTCAATAAAAAGCAGCTCAAGAAGCTGGAAGCTAAAAAAATGTAAATGGCTACAAGATCAAGAGTTTGAATGGCATTTAAAGAGTCAAGCTATCTAGGTAGAGATTGGCGATGCTAACACTAAATACTTGCGTAACTTTGCAAACAATAAAAGAACTTCCGTGACTTTGCAAACCATAGAAGTGTCAATACGATTTGGGAGACGATAAATATGGACAAGTAGACTGGAGGAGCTTTTAGAATTTGGCTAATTTGGGGACAAATATTTCTATACTATTTATAAAGATTTTGAAGAGACAACAAGTAGACTGGAGGAGCTTTTAGAATTTAGCTAATTTGGGGACAAACATTTCTATACTATTTATAAAGATCTTGAAAAGGACAACATTGTTGAGATTGTAAAAGTTGCTTCTTTCTTCACGAGGATTGTAAAAGTTGCTTCTTTCTTCATCAGACTTGTTTCAGATGAAGACAACCAAACTTTATTTGAAGTATCAATAGATGAACTAGTGTCAGTGTTACCATCTTTCAAAAAAGATAGGAGAGATCATGTTCAGATGGCTAGAAAGTAGAATTCTTTCTAGGTTTCTTTGATTTGTTGGGTGACGAATTGTTGAGGGTAGTTGAAAGGTTAGGAGGACAGGGAATGTATTGGGCTCTTTTAACATCACATTCATTGCTCTCATCCCTAAGGTGGACAGACCTAGTACCTTTAATGAACTTTGGTCAACGTCTCTTTGCAACTGTGTATAAAATTATCTCTAATGACTTGGCTATCATGTTAAAAAAGATTCTTTCTGGCTTTATTTCTACAAAGAAATTCATATTTCTTTAAGGTTGAGAGATCCATGTTGCAATTGGTTTGACTCAAGACGGGTTACACACAATTAAGGTAAAAAATATAGTATACACGATCAAGGTTAAAAAGGGTCTTGATAATGGTTCTTAAGTTGAATTTGTCAAAGGCATAAAACAGATTGTGTTGGTTCTATTGGTTGTATTTACGTTTGCTTTTGATTCACAATGGATTTAATTTGCAAATTGTCCAGGCATTAGGATTGTGTATCACAGAAGTGCATTAGGGTTGTGTATCACAGAAGTTTCATATGTTGTGCTTATAAATGGCAAAGCCTCGACCTCCTAGGGAGCCTTGGGCCTCCAGTTGTGTATCACATAAGTGCATTAGGGTTGTGTATCACATAAGTTTCATATGTTGTGCTTATAAATGGCAAAGCCTCTTATTTTAGACCTCCTAGGGAGCCTTGGGCCTCCAAACTGTTGATAATAGAGCACCTGAGTGGGCCTAATGGTTAACATGTATTATCTTTTTGGAGGTTGCATGTTTAAACTGACAGGGGGTAGGGTTGCTCATTGGCCTGTTGTGACAAGGGTGGAAAGGTAGGTAACCCATAGGATAAAGGCTCACCCTGATGGGCCTTCCTATTTTATGTTAAGAGGGGCATTGAGATAGATTCTATAAGTCAGTGTTTCCCTTTCAGAACTCTTAATTTATTTGATGTAATTAAATATGGAAAGAATGTCTAGCATTGTATTTCAGAAAATATAGAATGTTTGATAAGGTACTTGCGTAATAGATGGTTGTCATGTGGTGGCAGACTTACTCTTGTCAAATCTGTCTTAGAAGCTATACCAGTGCACTGGATGGTTGTCATGTGGTGGCAGACTTGCTCTTGTTAAATCTGTCTTAGAAGCTATACCAGTGCACTGGATGGTTGTCATGCACTGGATGGTTGTCATGTGGTGGCAGACTTACTCTTGTGAAATCTGTCTTAGAAGCTATACCAGTGCACTGGCATTTACTAATCTGTCTTGGAAGCCATACCAGTGCACCGGCATTTACTAATCTGTCTTGGAAGCCATACCAGTGCACCGGCATTTACTAGCTCGTATCGAGACAAGGGTGTTTTGGAAAGAGTAAGAAAAGCTTGTTTTAAATTCTTATGGAAGTAAGGGAAAGGCAAGGTTGGACATCATTAAGTTAAGTGGCTTCTTAGAAGTTATACCAGTGCACTGGCATTTACTAGCTCGTATCGAGACAAGGGTGTTTTCGAAAGAGTAAAAAAAGCTTGTTTTGAATTCTTATGTAAGGGAAAGGCAAGGTTGTACATCATTTAGTTAAGTGGCAAGTCATATCTGTCTTAGCAGATATACCAGTGTATTGGCACCCACTAGCCCATATTGGCAAGGGTGTTTTCGAAGAGTAAGGAATATTTGTTTTGAATCTTGATTTATTTGGGCAAGTGGCAGGTCATATCTCAGCCAAATGATGAGGGAGTCCAGAGGCTAAAAACTATCCTTCTTTCAGTACCTCCATGGGTGGCTACAAAATCAGTTTGGAACATAACTAAGAAAAGAATGTCAAAGAGGGTGGTGTGGGCAAGAGCTATCCATTGAGCTACAGAGCATTTAATGCAGATACAATGAGGTTGATGATTGTTGGATCTCAAGCAGCTCAAGGTCCAACGATCATCAAGCTCACTGCAGCCGCATCAAGCTCATTGCAGCCACATTAAAAGATCTCAAACAGCTCAAGGTCAAACAATCATCAAGCTCACTGCAGCCGCATTAAATGCGCTGCAGCTCAATGGATACAAGGATGTAGGGGCAGTTATCTTCAGTGTTTAAGGTTGAAACAAGACCATACTCGTCTGCAAGGAATCAGTCTCCAATTTGGGATAAACATTGATACAAGGATGTAGGGGCAATTATCTTCAGTGATGAAACAAGACCATAATCGTCCGCAAGGAATCAGTCTTCAATTTGGGATAAACATTGATACAAGGATGTAGGGGCAATTATCTTCAGTGTTTAAGGTTGAAACAAGACCATACTCGTCCGCAAGGAATCAGTCTTCAATTTGGGATAAACATGAGTCTAGAGACTATTCTGCCAGACTAGCTTACAGCGTACTACATACATACAAGAACCCCTTGGGTGGTGGTCTAAAACGTGTTATTTATGTG
Organism: Pseudotsuga menziesii; assembly: GCA_001517045.1. Lineage (NCBI taxonomy): Eukaryota > Viridiplantae > Streptophyta > Pinopsida > Pinales > Pinaceae > Pseudotsuga > Pseudotsuga menziesii. Next base: position 23,344 of record LPNX010372946.1, on the reverse strand, counting down.
GCTGGCATTGAAGGTGGTCATAATATAGAAAAATTGGCACCGAGCAGACCTTCGGACTGGATCAGATCTGAATTTAATTCACTAGTCAAACGAGTTGATGGCTATATTGGGCTGTAATAATGATGTTTTCCTTCTAATTGATCCGGTACAAAAGACTAAAAAACCAGGGAAAGTCCACTCTAAACCAAGTGATCTTATTACAAGGATGTAGGAGCGGTTATCTTCAGTATTTAAGTTTGAAACAAGACCATACTCGTCCGCGAGGAATTAGTCTCCAATTTGGGATAAGAGCCTGGCGACTATACTGCCAGACTAGCCTACAGAGTATTACATACATACAAGAACCCCTTCGTTGGTGGACTAAAACGTGTTATTTATGTGGTAGGCATTGAAGTAAAAGAGTTCAGGTATATGTTATTTCTGTCGAGAAGAAGAAACTACTATTCACCACTATATTATATCCTTTGCGAAGCAATTCTGGTCAGATGTTAGTCGGTGGATTTGTCATTGTGACATTTAGTATGGACCCTCTACCGAAGATTATCGTAAGTCATGGTTTTAGCATATCGTGAACTGAAAGAGTACATAGCTATTCCTTACATGGACTGAAAGAGTACATAGCTATTCCTTACATGGGCACATGGAGGGATTGTGAACTGAAAGTCGCTTATTTGTTACAATATGTTCTTTGGTAAGAAAGGTATGAAGAAAAAAAAGTGAACACCACAAGGAGAAAAAGTGGGATACTCATAGACAAGGCTCATTATTTAGAGCTTGCCAAGGGGCTGAACAAACAAGCAGTATGGGAAGCATTTTGTAGCAAGTACTTTTCAGCTCAGTCACAGGGTTCACAAAACCTAATCCTTAAGGTTCGAGGTTTGACAAACCTCAAAAAAAATTTGAAATTCGTTCAGGTTCACCGAACCTGAAAGACGAACCTAATGTCAAACCCGAAACCTGAAGGCAAATCTAATGTCGAACCTAAAGCCAAACCCAAACCCAAAGGCAAACCTAAAGCAAAACCCAAACCCAAAGGAAAAAAATTTTGAGGTTCAACTTATTTTTCTGAAAAAAATTCAAATTAAAAAAAAAACTGAAAAAAAAACACAATACCAAGAAATTAAATGATGTCTATAAATTAAATGCTCTCTATTCATTTAAGCTGTCTATGAATTATATGCTGTCTATATATATAATGTTAGAAATAAAGTTGATGCTCTTGATTTATTTATGATGTCTATAGATTAAATGCTCTCTATTTATTAATGTTGCCTATAAATTAAATGCTCTTGTAATTTGAAATACCATACCTGTAGTCTACAAACACACCAAACAACAACTAAGAACATAGATTTACCCCTAAGAACAAACTACTGCTGTGGGAAGCATGTAAATCCATTGTTAAATCACAAACACCTACTCTTAGAGGTACAGATCTATAAGTAGAAATGCCATAAACAACAAAATATATATGACGAAAATATATTTTGATTGCCCAGATAAATGACACATTGGACCTCCCAAAATATAATTATGCATTAAAAAAAATGAATCCGAGGGTTTATCGATTCAGTTACAACACGACGAATCTTGCCTGGACCAAAACAACCCAGGGATTATATATTTAAAATGTCAACCGCTGAGAATGCTCTCTATTTATTAATGTTGCCTATAAATTAAATGCTCTTGTAATTTGAAATACCATAGTTGTAGTCTACAAACACACCAAACAACAACTAAGAACATAGATTTACCCCTAAGAACAAACTATTGCTGTAGTAAGCATGTAAATCCATTGTTAAACCACAAACACCTACTCGTACAGATCTGTAAGCAGAAATGTCATAAACAACAAAATATATATGACGAAATTATGAATAGTGACCTAAGTGCTTTGAATCCTATGGGCGATGGGGTGTAGAAAATTAGTTAAGAGGGAGTATAAAAAGAAAGTTTATATATTTATATAGTCGAACCTATTGTCGAACCTCATCCAAACTTCATCAAAACATTCAAACCTGAACCGAACCTCATCCAAACCTCATCAAAACATTCAAACCTGAACCAAACCTAATCCTTGCCGAACCCAAACCCGAACCATGTGACTTAGCTTTTCAGATCATCGCTACATTAAGTTTAATGGCTATCTTGGCAAAGGAATCAATAATTATGGACAATCCATGGCTATCTTGGCAAAGGAATCAATAATTATGGACAATCCATGGCATTGAGGGCAAATTCTGAAAATGGCAATCAAAAAGTGGTTATAACAATTTACAAGTATTCCCAATTAACACCCGGTTGTAAAGTGGATGAACAATCAACAATGAGAATAGATCAGCTAGCTGAATGTCTGCACCTATTATATTAGTAGAGAGTAGAATAACGATGGGAGCCTAGAGATAGGAGAGCATACCATCTATTACTTACCTACAGATTGTGCGACTAAAGCATGCAGCAAGAAAAGCGCAACTAATTGGGACTTTCGAGAGGGGAGCGGCCCCCCCTAAAATGCTGGCCCTCAATAGATTTTTTCCAATTATAGCTTTAAATTATTAGGTTTCAAGAAACACATGAGAAGGCACAAAGTCAGTCAATTCTATTATCCTATCTCAAATAATGGTCATTCAAAAGGACAGAAAACATTGTAAGTCGTTCAGGCGTTCGGAACCCTGGGGCTTTCATGATACGTGGTGTCGAACCTCCAAAGTTGGTGTCACCTTTGAACATTACAGATGTGGGAAGGAGATTTCAAAACGGCGAGACAGATTTATGGTTGCTGAGATGACAAATAAAGAAAATTGAGAAAATGGAGTCCTAAATAGGTGAAGGAGTTCCATCAGATCACGTAAGTAAATTGCTACAATTAGAAGATAAATGAAGGCTTCAGAAGCCTAATAAAAAGTAGCCTCAAACTCGGCTGTATAATGATGTAACAATTTGCAAAAAGATCGAAAACACACAAAAATATTAGTAAAGCGGGCAAAGGAAGAAGCTCAAAATGATAAAAGGGCAAAGGAGAATCCTGATGCTGATTTCTCGGATTGGGATGGAATTGTTTTAGCCTGTAGCTGTATTTTATAAAAGGCGGGAATCCTGGCTGCTATATTTTCTAGATTGTAACACAAGAATTTACGGCTACAGATGTTTATGCTGAAGGGGCCTGCTGCAATGTTTGGATGACTGTATAAACAAACTTGCTTTATAAGCTCTTAGGCTTAAATGTTTAACCTAATTACCAGAACTTAAAATATCAAATGCATATCTTTATTTCAGGAAAATATGAAACATATAATAGTTGGATCTCAGCGTTCCCCTTAAATCATCAAAAACGCATACTGTCAGATAAGCAGTGATTGGAATAGTTGGATAATAGAATTCTTTTAATGAAGGTTAGGGAAACGCATCATCTTCTATGTGTTTATTTACTAAATTAATGGGACCTAAAAATCACTGCAAAACCACTGAAAAAAGTATCGAAGAACTAGAAACAAACAACTTTTAACAATGCATCTCCGACAACAAGTTATGTGTTTCATATTTACTAAATCAATGGGATCCAAAAAGCACTGTAAAACCACTGAAAAAAGATCGAATAGCTAAAATACAAACAACTTTTAACAATGTATCTCCAACAACAAAGTTATAAACATACACTGACATACTAAGCGTAGAATCACACAGCCCCAGAAATGTCCTAATAATATTTGAAAAAATAGAAACGAATTTTACTTAAGAATATAAAGCCTCAGTAAGAGTCCAGTGGTGTCATTGAGATGCAACGGAAACACCAAGTAGGTTCTCCTTGATAACAAGGACTTGGCACCATTTGCAACTCCAAACATTAGACAAATCATCATTAGCAGATGACATATACCAGTGTATGTTAGAGCAGAAGAACCGTCCTCGAAATACCTATCACAAATCTAGTGCTCAGCAGAGCCTTAATGGACCTCGGGCATCACAAATCTAGTGCTCAGTAGAGTTTTATTAGACCTAAGGTAAGAGCTAGAAACAAATTTTACTTAAAAACGAAATCTACTGAAGAATATGAAGCCTCAGTAAGAGTCCAGTGGTGTCATTGAGATGCAACGGAAACACCAAGTAGGTTCTCCTTGATAACAAGGACTCGGCACCATTTGCAACTCCAAACATTAGACAAATCATCATTAGCAGATGACATATACCAGTGTATGTTAAGAAGAAGAACCGTCCAATAAATACCTATCATACCTATCGTAAATCTAATACTCAGTAGAGCTTTATTGGACCTCAGGTAAGAGCCAGTATTGTCATTGAACTGCAGTGGCGACTCCGAGTAGGTTCTCCTTGATTGACAAGGACTCAGAACCAACTGCAACTCCATTCATTGGCATTTTTATCATCATCAGTCATTAATAATATCTAAAAACAATATAAAAATATACATGAAAACCCAAATAAACACAAAGCCAGCTACCATATAAACCCATCTTAAAAATGATATGCTAAAACCCTCCTGAATATGTTGGCTCATATAAAGAAATTCAACCATCCATTTATACTTCATTGCGCAAAGCATCAGAAGCGCGGATAAATTTTAATCATTGCCAGAACATTTATTATACCAACCTGAGAAACATTACCAAGCAGTGCATATACCCTTAAAAAGGCTCAGAAAAATCCAGCTTTTAATCACGAAGAATCAGAAGCAGAACTGGCATTATAAAGCTGAAAGATCCTCCTCATTGCCAACCCACTGAAGAAAAACAGAAAACACGCGAGAAGAAAAACAAGAGTCATGGCAACTTTCATAGATCTCAAAGGGATTTTTCAAAACAATCTATAATGGGCCTGAGTTTAATTGCCGCGGCTGTTATCTGTGCTGCTACTCCCTCTGTAGTACACGCCGCGAATGACTGCATCTTCATCCTCGGCCGTGTGCTTATAAGAATTTTTCTTAAACCCTAATTTTACCTCCCGTAAACCCTAGCATACACTTCAACCCTAACACTATTGACGCTTAGGGTTAACGGTAGGACGGTCCAATTACGGTCATGGTTAAGTCCGATAACAAAAAAAGACAAAAATAACACCCTTTTAATTTAAAAGGAGTACATCCCTTTTCTTTATTTTATTTTTAATTTTAAATGTATTTTTAAACCATGGGAAGAGCAATCTCTCAAGAGTATATCCAACCGTCCCAAAGCTATATATACTAGTGATTTGTGACTTAGTAGGGGTCGAGACGTCTCGAAGCCCACCAGGGTGAGCCTCTATCCCAAGGGTCACATACCCTTCAAGCCTTTGTCACAACGGGCCAATGATCAACCCTACCCCTCGTCGGTTTTGAACATGTGACCTCTAGGGATTCTATTTCAAATGTTATTAGTCCTTCTGAAGAGGCAATAGGGACTCTGCCCCAGCGCAATTGTGTTAGTCTACACGATTTTTCAAACAGTTTATTTGAAGTCTTTTGAATGTATTTGCATTTTGGCCAATTATGAGATTAGAGGCTTTATTTGGCCTCATATCGAGGCATTTTGAGCTTATGAACGGTATTTTACTAAACTTTAAACGTACCATAAACCGAATGTTCCATCCTTTAAAATTAATCTACTCTTCCATGACTTCGCAAAGGTTTTATGTTGGTGCCCCATGTTGCACATGTGTAATGTCATGCTAGACATATGCCATGGGTCATGGATGATTGTAATAGTGTACATGTAAACAAGGATGGGAATCAACTTCAAAGACATTATTGTGTTTTTTGGTTGCAATATCCATATCGAATAACCCACTATGTTTAGTTGGTTCTCTAGCACAAGGAGAATAATATTGTCGAAAGAATTCACCTTTGCTTTGATCATTGCATATCAAACAATTTGCCTCGACTCAAATTCGAAATTGAGCACATCAGCTTCAGAATTTCCTTCCATGGTGTTATGTTGCACCACGGGGTCTTCACTTAGTGAAATCATGCCATAGCGCGTTCATTCGTGGCATATGAAACAATACCCCTAATTTCAATAAATATTGGAAAATACCTCCCAAAATCGTTTTTTTCTTACCCCCTCCCAATATGCCTTCCCAGATTGAAAAAAAAAAAAAACCATATTTTCACTATATATTATATGTATCCATTTTTTCATTTACATTTTTTATACCCCCTTATATATCTACTTAATATATTGGCATGATACCCCTCTTATGACCCCACATGCATTCTACAATGCACCTTGCTTCTTTCAATGTATATTGTGGATGCACGTTACTTCACCCACAATGCAATTACTCAACCACATATCATTATGATTTGCGGCATCTAATGGTATAATGAAGAGATGGCAGATCACTCCTTGAATGTCACAAAACTTCTTGAAATTCTCAAGCAAGCATTTTCCTGGCTTCCTTTCACCCTTTGGAACTTCTTTGGAATTTGAACCTCGGCGAAAATTGTGATTCTTCTCTAAAAGTGTTAAGCATGGAGATATGTTCTCCTTTTCATGAAATCTTCCAGAAGAATATCCATCTCCTTTTCAATCCTTAGACACATCTATATTCTTTTGGTTCAATTACCTGCCAATGTTATCTTTCTGCCCTTCAAACTTGTCTTCTTTGAGACAGCCTACCTTGCTAGGAGTGCTTCTTAACTAAGGCCCAGATGACCCAGATATCTTCTGAATCTGAGGGCTTATCCCACTAGAAATGATCTTTGTCGTCATTTTGTAATTATTTTTCTTAAATCTTGGTTGGGCTTTCAAACTATATTGAAGAAATTTAGGAGAGACAACCCTTCCTTTGTTTTCTCCTCTCAGAACTCCCTTCTCAAGGACCATTCCTTGTCTCTATCTTATTTGCAATTCTCATTGGTGTGTTTTTGTCACTGGATTTATCTTTGTCGTCATTTTGTCATTATTTTTCTTAAATCTTGGTTGGGCTTTCAAACTATATTGAAGAAATTTAGGAGAGACAACCCTTCCTTTGTTTTCTCTTCTCAGAACTCCCTTCTCGAGGACCATTCCTTGTCTCTATCTTATTTGCAATTCTCATTGGTGTGTTTTTGTCACTGGATTTGTGTTGAATACCAATTACTTGGGATGGTGTCTCACAAGCGTTTTTCAATTTCAATTATGCTAGTTTTTGTGTAAGACGGGAGATTTCCTTCTCTAGCTCTCCAATTCCAAATCAATGCAATCATTTTTCACAAGGGTTTCGTCTTTACCTCCAATTTCGTTGTGTTTAATTACAGAATCATTGTTTGTGGCATCTACAACATTTTGGGAAGTAGAGTCTCCCATGCAAAACATAACTTTATTTGAATATGGTAGGCCTTTGCCTTCAATACACACAGCAAGGGCCTCTCTCTTTGTCGTGGATGTTGGACCCTGCACTGCAAGGGGAGTGTAACAAGTGCTAGTTGTGGAATCAACATTGAATTCTCATTCTCCTAAGAGGAATTGATATCCTCTCCCTTGCCTTGGCCTTTACTGGCAAGATTAGTTACGGTAGGGGCAAAAGACAGATATTTTCATTCACACACACGACAAAGGAAGCTCCAAATC
>LPNX010372946.1:0-14286 GCA_001517045.1 Pseudotsuga menziesii | reverse complement strand
TATATATAATATTTGATTAACTTGTAATTTTGGAGGCATCTAATATATATAATATATATATTTTTATTTTTATTTTTATTTTTATAATATTCGATTAGCATACCTGAAGCCATTTCAATGTTAACAACATGAGAAACATTTCTACCGCTATGCCATGCAAAGGCTACATCCAGAAATTGCAAGTACTATGAGAATTTGAAGCATGATCCAACAACAACAATGTTTAATAAACAAAAGGTTTCACACATCTCGATCATACGGCCATAAAATATAAACCTACTGACACTTTACACAAACTCCATCTCTCATGAGAATCACTTGTTTAGATGAATTTCAAAATAATCATTTTGTAACCCATTTAGATAAAACAAATCATATTAGAATAAAATATGTAACTAGTATGTTCATGGCCACTCACACTTCCAATCATGGATAAAATCGAAATAAAACCTGTTCTTTGTGCTTAATTTCAACATGTCTACAGGGAAAAGAAGCTCTGCATCTTCCAAAGTTGTGTTGGTTACTTCAAAAATAGGAGAATGTTATTCTGCATAAGAAATTCATGATCTATTCTGAGAAAGGAGGATTTCTGTTTATTTTTCCTGTTTGTTCTAGCTGGTCTTTGGAGTAGGGAGGATTTTGCCTCCTATGTGCCATTGAGGCACATAGCGATGTTTTTTCCTTTGAACGAGGAAAAAAATGTTCATGCCACTACCCACATTCGATAACAAAATCTCAGAAAATATCAATCGCATTGGAGAGAAACTAATCAACACACAAACATATCTCTTCAAAAATGTATACTAATAGTAACTACTATCTCAAGGCATTTAAAAGTTGAACGATATGAGAAGCATTTCTGTCATTTCTCAGGTCTGGAGTCATAAAAAACAATAGGAGCCCATGTAATATTACTATCCTCATATAATAACAAAATTTAATCCATCCATAAAAATATCAGGAACAATATAATAAACACGTTCACAAGTATCTTAATAAAGATTAATTCGGTCATCGAAAAATGTGGATTGACCCAATTGATGCCTTAATGTATTAAGGGCCAAGCTTTTTAGGCTCTTCGTTTATCATCCATCATAAAGCAAAAATCTAAGCAACTAAATCAGATGACGACACAAGAGCAGGCTTCAGGAATGCCTGCCTAGGTTTTCGGTTGGATAGTGGACCTTGGAAACCAAGCAAATGCAGTGAACAGGGCAATAATTAAAATAATACAAAACAAACTACTAAAATATCCAAAAATAAAAAGCAAACAAAGCAAAAGAAATGTGTAAAAGTAACAATTGTTCACTTCCACTAACCTTGGCGTTCACACCATTAGGAACAATTATGCCTTTTGACTTCCACTTCAAGTAGTCAGCTTTGGTGAATTTAGTGAAACCCCTCAAAGATGAATAACAATAAATTAATTCCTGCGTAGTAATTAGGCATTAAAAACATATAGAATTGGGATTAATGCAAAATACCATTTGTTGCCCAACGCAGAGTTTCTTGGGCATGATTTGAGCAATTGTCCCTGCATCGGACTGAAAGAAGGACTTGGCCTATGGCCACACGTGCACAGGTTCCCTAAGGTTTTCCAAATGCTCCTCTCATTCCATTTTGCAACCTGTCTCCCAATACAGGGTTATTATTGACCATAGTGACAAAACAATCCAACTTTACAGTAAAGATTTCAAAGACTCCTCATTTACAGTGGTTAGTACACTTTAATCTCTTTCAGTCCCATTGGCCTACTTCCTGTGGCAGTTCATTGAACATTAATAAATTATATTCTCTTATTATCTATCCCAAAAAAGAATTGGATACTAGAAGACTACGTTTACAAATAATAACTTTGGAATTTTGATCGACTTGAAAATTAAACTTGTATGCTGCAACTTATGTTTATGACACTGTGCATCTTCCCAGAAAACTAAACAATCCTCCCATCTTCAGAACTGATTCTATCTACTTGTAACTTGTAAGTTTTCGTACTTTTGACATGAAATTTTACATTATCAAACCAAAACAGATTTCATCATGAACAAGGACATTGCCTGAGAATACTGAGGTATAGAGATGTTTCCATATATGAAATTAAATTATCAAGTTATATAATCAATGGATTGTGAAAAAAAAGTTCAGTTGATCAGGTTTTAAGCCAAGTCACGTGATTCTTGGAAACAGGACATGTGGGATATGTTGCTACAATTATCCGACACGGGACATGCCAAAATCAAAAGCAAGACATGTGAACCAACAACAGAGCACAATCATCTAAAAGTCTTTGGAGATTCCAAGCTTCTGATGAATTGGGCTAATAGCATAAGCATAATTGAAAATGTTCTAAGAGCCCCAATAATGAAGTTGTTGTTGCGTGTAGAACGCTCTTTTTGATGATATCTCTTTTATTCATATGGATACAACTAGTTACTATATCAATATAAGTGTCAAATGATGATCAAACACACAAAAAAAATATTCAATACACAAACTATAAGTTTCTAAGTTAGAACCATAAACTACAATTTTCTTAGAGTCATTTGATGTCATCAAAATTTAAAATATTACAGAGAATGATTTACTGATACTATAGGTGGCAATACCAATGGAAAGTATAAAACAGGTTAGATACTAGAACTGTAGATGGAAGAATCTCATAGCCCATCACACACAGGACAATGCATGAGGGGCATGGTGAAATGAATATGCTTGATTTGAGGTTGATGGGTTTTCCAAATTCAATAAGAAATGGTTATTACTACTGATATAGTCCATAGAAACACTTAGATTTCCTCAAATTGCCTTTTGATGCACATGTTTGTCCTCAAATTTAGCCCAAAATTATATCATCGTTGATTAGGGGGTCAAATAGGGTTGAGAATTGCTTTTAGGGCCTAGTATGTGCCCAACAACATGGATTTATTTCTCAAATATCGATTGTTTACTGCTGATACTCATTCTCAAAAGTGCCCAGGTCTGAGTTTTATCCACTTTACCATCTTGTCAAAATTGTACCCAGAACACACTAAAACTTGGATTTGGTTGATTTATGGTTTTTTGAAGGCTGGGACATGTTTTTTCTATTGTTGTTTGAGGCTAACAAATACCAGAACTGACCAGAAATATCCCAGATCAATTAATTAGGTTGTTAGGAGGATCAACATATGTCAAGGTCATCAAGGAATGTGCCTAGGACTCATTGTCAAGGTCATCAAGGAATGTGCCTAGGACTCATTGTCAAGGTCATCAAGGAATGTGCCTAGGACTCATTTTGATTGTTGTATGAGGATTAGACAGGACAACATGCCCATGTTTGCTTTAACCATTCCAAACTATGTCAAACTCCACTATATTGTCCAATACTAATGAGCCTTCCTTTCAACCCATCTAACTCATATAGAGTTCCATCAACTAGTAAATAACTTATGAAATGCTATACATCATCCTCTTTATCAACCACTTTTTGTTCATCAAAGACAAAAGGATATGGTTTAGAAAAATTGTTATGAGCAGCATGAATGGCTTCACAAGTGTTGATAGAAATCCTTTCATATTTGAGAATTCGGGGCCAATTACATCATGTACTAATATTCCTTTGCATATATAGAAATACTGTCATAATTCACATAAAACCTCATAATTGAGACCTTAACAAAAACCCTGCCCAAATATCTAAGATTAATAAATCCACAAAAAATGTCTATTTCTCAAAAAATGACTGTAAATGGAAGTACTTTGCTAATTATTTTAAAGAGATTCTAACTAGACTGCAATGATCGACTAAATGTTTCTCATAACTTATCTATAAAAACATTTTTTTGTTCTGAGAACCCCTGGTTAGTATACCACTTGGCTTCACTTGTCCATGATATTAGATATAGCTTGCCCAACTGGCAGAATTTACAAATGATTTTTGAAATCTCTGAACATTAGTTGTCTACATTTAAAACTAAATTAAAGGTATTCCACTACCCAAGAATTTTTTTTAGTTTCTATAGATTTCTCTTGCTCTCTGGTATGGATAGATTTCTATCTCATAATTGAAGGGATGACAACAACTAGACTCGTGAATTAACAATTGAGTGGAGGTGGTCTCCCTCTGCAATAATTACCTACTCACTATTCCTACATGGAAACAGGAACTCAGTTGTTGAATAGTACCTTAAGGTATAAGGACTATGTACAAAGTGAATTTCTAAAGGTATAGGAAGAAATCATAGATCCAAACAAGCATATTTTTTACTTTGACATCAAAGAGGAGGATTTTACCTTGCTATGGTCCCTTTTGCAAATTTTGTAAGATCGTAGCTCTGTCTAATACCAAGTTTACATTTTTTCTATGATGCTTATTGATGCACAATGTGCTATGAATCCAGAAGACACCAACAATATATTTTTTGGTGCTACTTTAATTAGGTGAACCATGGCTTCAGTATAAATGTAGAGGAGCCTAGTTGGGAAATAAAGGTAACAAGACTCTTTGATAGACAATAAGCATTAACTATGCGAGCACCTACTGTATTCAGTACTGGGGAGCAGGTATGTTGTTTTACTTATTTAGGCTTCAAGAAATCTAGATCATGTATTAATGCAAGCTTAAAGGATTTTGCAGAGAAAGTACATTTTATGCCAGAGTTAAAGGTACAGAGAAAGAGGACTTTATGCCAGAGATTGATGATGGGAAATCCATATCATGTATTGATGAAAGCTTAAAGGATTCTGCAGAGAAAGTACAGTTTACAAAAAATGACAAAATCCAAGAAGCAACTGATAAGTCAGAGGAAATGTTGAAAATGCAAAAAGATACATCTAATCAAATGCATTGTGAGACTTTTGCCAAGAAACATGATATTAAGAGGGAAGTACATAGGCAGGAAAACTGGAAAAAGACACATGGGGTAGGTGAGAATAAGAATAAGTCTGCTACATCCCTAATATCGTCTGATAAGAAAGACAAGAAGATGCTCAATTCAGTTCAGGTTGGGCTTAAAAAGCACAGTTCATTATCAACATCTAAATCCGACAATATGAGGTCCATACTAAAGATAAAGAAGCCTACAAGCCATTTTGAGGACCATTTGAGGTCTGATGTTGCTGGTGCAGTGCCTACAAGCCATTTTGAGAACCATTTGAGGTCTGATGTTTCTGGTGCAGTATCTTTAATAACTGAGCCAAAGTCGAAGACAACAAAGAGAGATTTTAAAAGGTCACCAAAAAGTGAAAGCAATATTCATAATGACGGAGACAATATTTTGAATTTTTCTTCTTATCTTGAAGAAATTAGGATACAATCACCATATACAGGCATTATTTCAGAGCAGACCATGAGTGAAAAGCACTTTGGTCAGAAAAGGTAAAGCATGGAAAAAGAAATTAGACGTTCTCGATTAGTGCATGAAAGTGAGTTCCTAGATCGTAGAAAAACAGTGACAGATAACATTGTCAGCAATTTTGAATCTTTTAAACATGGAAACACTGAAGAGAGCATTCAGGTTTCAAATTGTAAAGAAATTTTGAAGGGTGAAAAACATTTTGAAAATATTCATGAAAATTATGTTCCTAATGTCAAAGATCATGAGCTTTCTACATTTGTGACTAAAGACAATGAAGTTAGGGTAGTTCCAAACACTTCTTTGCATCATAATTCCATTGTGAAGAAGAAAAGAAATCTCTTGAAGAAACATAATTCAGGGTTATCAACTCTACCAGAGAGATCAGATAATCAAATAAAGATAAATATCTGTAGAGAAGAAGAAAATGTTCTTGAAGTATTATCTGGAGTAGATCATCGAAAGAAAAGGACACGGATCAAGGCAAGGAAACTTAACTTTGATGAACATTTGCATTTGGTAAAAAGGGCAAGAATTGAGGCTGAAGATGAAACCAATAAAATTGTAGAAGGCTCGAATAAAGGAGGCATAGCAAGTGCCAATGACAATAATGGAGAAAATATGGCATCGAATAATGCTTGTGTGTTAAATGAATGCCATTTGAGAACTAATAATATCTTAAGTTCTAACAATCTTGAAACTGAAGGTGATTTGCCACATGGGAAGATGTCTTCAATTTCTATGGAAAGGCCTATGGTTTGCCACCAAACGCTGATAAGTATCGTTTGTGAAGTAGCCTATCGAGTGATGAAGTTGCCCTGCCTCCCTCTAAATGACGTCATTAGTTTCAGGAAGCTATGTCTGCATGTGTTGCAGAGGCTGCAACTACTTTAGTGGAGCCAGTGGCAACTAGTGTGACTGGACAGGATGATGCATACAAGATGTCTGCAGATGAAAAATCTTATACTAAATGCTTTGATAATGACAAGAAGTCAAAAATGAGGAATGTGTCAAAGTAGACACATTGATCCAAAAAGAAGCAACAAAACAAGAGGTAGTAAGAAACCTGTGGTGTCTTCAAATTCATATCAATCCTTTATGAGGTTTCTTCAGAACCTGCTAAATGGGTAGAGGAGAAGCAGATGGATCCATGGTTTGAAGATTCAATGTCCTCTAAGCATATGGATAAATGGCAGATTGGAGATAAGGGCGAGAGGAGTGCACATGCTAAAATGTCTACTGAATCATTGGATGATCCAAAAATGGAAGAACAAAAGCTACAGAGCGTGACTGCACCAGTGCTGCCTTCTCCAAAGAAGCAAGATGTTTCAAATTTAGCTTCAAGGCAATACAATTCAATCAACACACCTCCTATCAATGCTTATGTTGCACAAAAGGGTGAGGTTGAGCAATATGAATACAAGTCAAAGGGCATCAAGGTGAATAAATCTTGTGCGACCCTAGCAAACAAAAATAGCAGAGGCCTTAAGAAAGATCATGGGTAGTCTGGCTCAAAGAAGTTTAACCAAGGGCAATTAGCTAAGCAGTTGTTTGTTCGCAAGCATGAGTAAGTTTCCCCTATAAAATATGGCACTAAACCTTCAACAGAAAAGGTGTCAGGTTCATCAAAATTTAAGGTGAAGATAAACGGTACTACAACAATGAAATTGGATGGTGTGTCACTATCTACAGAGTTGCATTTAGAAAAAGTAAACATGATTAGACAAGTGTAAGTCTTATATTAATTTAGTTGTGTTTCAAATTACAATTTTTTTCCTTTTGTTGGATGATACGTCAAAGCACAATTTCATTAAAGTGTACAAAAATATCTATGCTAATCACAAGTAACTACTAACTTTCAAAATACAATAGGGATGAAAGGGCACCTACAACCAACCATCACCAAAACTTCAAATCACTTTCTATAATGATGGCTACCTTCAGACCTCTCTTTTCTCTCTGTCTTATCAAGTGTAGCATAAGCCTTAGCCCATGCACACCTTCTTTCTGGAGGCATATAGTCTGAACTACCTGGGCTTTGAATTTGAGGGGAATAACTGCCAGAGCTTGGGGATGAATATTGTAATGAAGTGTGAGGATAATACTATCCAGAAGGGCTCCAACCATGCTCACCATGTCTTGAGGTTGTAGTTGTTGCATGCATACCTCTTGGCAAATTGTCGTGAAGAGGATTTCTCCGTCCATTATCAGATACAGACCTGGTTAGACTAGGGCTCTAATGGAAGGGGTATCTAATTGGATTCCCACTTATGCTTCGTGATGTGTAATTAGAACCGAAAGCATTATTTCCTACACGTTCATTTCCTGGAGGTTATTCATCTGGTGAACTGTTGTAGTCCCATGCTTTTGTCTGATCAAAGCGGTGCCCTCTTGTCACTGAAGATGATGAACTTGGTGTATGTTCAAAATCTCACTTGTCTGGGCTAGAAAAAGAACCAGTCCAGAGTCACTCATCTGCATTTTCAGGTATTGGGGCATTTATTCCAGTAAAGTACACAATCATCTTCTTTTTTGTTGACAACGTTGAGGACTCATCCCCAACGATCTCTCCCTCTTCCTCCAGTTCCATATTTTCATCATCCATATAGATTACAATTCCATATGACATTTCCACGTGATCATACTTCATTTCCTAATCCAATAAGTGGTTGTTGTTGCAAATCAAGGAAAATTTTCCTTCAAATCTGGTTGTGGCAAATCGGTCTGGCACAAGCTTTCAAAATGCACGCAAGGGCCATCCAAATGATGAACTCATGCAAATTGCATCTAGGGAGTTGTAGTATATTGGATGATTCTTCCTCTTATTTCTTCAAATATTCAAATATTGTCCTCGTATTTAATGGTTTGAAGCTAGAGGTTTTCCAAAATGGTAGTTTGATGTTTTCGCACTTTTTACAACCTATGGACTAGTTTTGAGATGTGCACTTCAAAGCCCACCAATCCTCCCCATGATGATTTTGAGAGTCTTCTTTGATGTCTTCTAAAATATTTGACCTTATCCCGAGCTGATATTTTCCTTTATTTAGCGCATAATGTATATTATCCATATTTAAGATAATTTGAACATGTGAAACCTGTGTCAAATCAGCCTAACTTAACTATGGAAATGCATGCCATCTGTATCACAAAAAATACGCAGCAGTAGACAACCTAATCGCTGAAAAATCCAGTTTTTATATTACTTCCAAAAGAAAATCGTCATAAGTAGGATACCGTCTAAAGACTCTAGGAATATTACCTATGAGTTGTAGTACTTAGTTGCAACCTTCTGCTCTTCAATGGGATTGACGGGATTTCTGAAATCTACTGCCGGGCCTTCAATTGAGCAAATAACAAACCCAATTGCCCAGTTAAATATCACATTATAAGAAAAAGGCATTAATAAAGTTGTTACCTAACAATATAACAATAATAAAGACATTCAACAAGACATCTAAACTCCACAAACATATTTGATTGCAATATTAGTTGTGTGACCATCCACATGAAACAATATTACAGTGGCATTCTTAAAAAAATGGATTCTCAACAATCCAAGCCTCAACTTTAATTCATTTCTTTATTCAACAGAGTTTGGAGATCACATACCTCGGATATTGTGGAACATATGTCCATGCACATTGCATAGTGAACAAAGACCTTGAAAGTTTGCCTGCATGCTGAGACAATATATTGAATAATGTGCATATGCAACCACTAGCTTTTTGCCTGACTAATAACTACACCTCTAGGCCATATCCAGATGTATAATATCCAAAAAGAAATTTAAAAAATGGAATACGTATTCTCATCCATATCCTATTTGTGTTCTGGTAACTACAACTCATAACCTACATAAGTGCCATATGGTAAACAAGTAATATTTGATATAAAAGGAAAAAATCACTAATTCTTAGATCAGGGACATGAGAATTAGATGTGTCATTAAAGGCAAAGAGAAAACTATAAAGTAAGCTTCCTATACTTTTCAATAAAACCAAACAAGGATAAACAAGAAAGCCAAATAACAAAAACTGTAAAAAGTAAGCATGGAATATGCCATGTACATGTCTCCAAAGCACTTGATGTTGAAGTTTAAGGGTTAGAGGAGTTTTTTAATTGAGTAGTAAACTTTAATGCATGAACGTATAAAATCATATTCAGAACAACACTGTTGTAATAAAATTTGAATTGTAATAAACAAACATAATTTTCATCTCTTTCAACTTAACGCTCCATTAGTCACTACGTTAAAGTTGGTCCTCGAGAATCATCAAATGCCATGTACAGTAACAACAAGATAAAATAATGTACAGTCCACACAAGTTTGAACGCATAATTTTCATCTCTTTCAACATTAACACTACCGAAAGTCGTTTTTGGACTGAGCAGTGGTTTACGGTCCTGGTTTTTGGGTTTGCTAGTGGTTTGGTGTGTTTTGTGGGGCTGTTTGGAGGTCACGATGCCATTATTGGAGGAACCGGAGGCTGTTGATTACTCCAGTGATGGGTTGGAGAGCATTGATATTTGGGCGGTGACAGGTGGCAGTTCTTTGGACCAGTTTGTGGATATCCCTAGGCTGGGAATAGATGGCCAGGTTCTGGGCAAGCAGCTAGGGCCGGCATTCACTCTTTCTCCGTCTTCTTGTCCTGTTTCCTCTCCGGTGGTTCATGCTATGGCTGGGTCGACCTCTGTTCAGTGGAATGAGGGTGTGGTGGGAGCCTCTAGTTGGTCGGCTGCGGGGTTAACTTTTCCTTTTTCTTCTCCGGTGGTTCAAGCTTCGGATGCGGTGCCCCCTGCTCAGTGGAATGAGGGTTTGTTGGGGTCTTCTAGATGGTCGGATGTGGGGTTTCCTTGTTTAGGGTTTTCGGCGTCTTCCTTGGAGCAAGGTTTTGGGCTTGTGGATGGCCGCGAACAGGTTTTTGTTGAGGAGTGTGGTCTGAATCTGCAGGGTCTGGGTTCGAGTGGTGATTCTTTGGTGGAGGATTGGAGGGTGCCTTTGGCTTCTGCTGAGCATCAGGGGTGTGGATCCCCTTTACGGTACCCTTCGGTTGCTTGTCAAGAGGAGGTGGGAGCTTCGGTTTCAAATCGGGTTGGGGTTCATGGTTCCGGGGCGACGCAAAACCTGGATTAAGAAGAAATTGGTGCGGAAATATGTTGTCGGTGAAGATTTGGCCTGGGATAACATTTTGAAAATGTCCAAATGTACTCTGGTTGGTCGGGTCCTGGGACGCAATTTCTCTGAAAAAACCATTCAAGCTTGGGCTTCAGTGTCTTGGAGCACACACTTTGGGTATGTACCGGAGACCGAGCTACTGAACAGAGGCTGGTTTGCTATTAATCTTCAGAAGGAGGAGGACTGTGGTTGGCTCCTTTCCAAATGCTGGCATCTTGATCATTCTCCGGTTCTTATGAAGCCATGGAACCCGCTTTTCGACGCCAGCAAGGAGCGGGTGGACATTATTCCGGTTTGGGTGAAATTACCAGCTCTTCCCCTTCATTTTTGGGATATGTATCATTTTAGAAGGATTGGTGATATTCTTGGTACATTTCTGGAAGTGGACTTATCCTTTCTTGAAACAAAGGTGAAAAAGGTGGCTCGAATCCTGGTTAATCTAAATATCAGGGAGGGTTTGGCAGAGTCTATTATTTTGGAATGGGGTCCGGATCCCATTACTCAGATTTTGGATTACGAGAATATTCCTTTTAGGTGTCGAAGGTGTCATGCTTATGGGCATCCGGCGGCATCTTGTAAGTTTCAGGTGCGGCGTCACAATGGTATGCGCAGGAATGGTGTTTGGGAGGCATTTGTCAATCCCTTTGAGATGCCTCCAGAGGTTTTTGGTCCTTCTCAGTCTTCTGCAGAAGAATTGGACAGTAATATGCCCGTTGAAGAATTGAATATTCCGGTTTCTGGGGTGGCCGAAGTGAATTTGGTCCAGCCTGTGCAGACTTCCATCCTGGTCGAAGATAAGGCTATTGGGGATCCTATTGATCCTGGTAACCCTATTCCTCCTCTGTTTGCAAATGTTAATCTGTTTTTGAACAATGTTTCTTTACATGGCTTTGATTGGATTGATGGTTTGAGGAAGCTAACACTTTCGGGGCAGTCTGATATTCCTTTCCCCTTTGTCTCTGATGAGGTTCTCTCGGGATTGGGCTCTCACCCTGTTGATCCATTGTCTATTTTTGACCCTGGTCGGCCTTTATTGGTTAGTACTGATTCTGCTTTTGTTCATTCCTCTCCTTTGGAAGATTCCCCTGCTGATGTTGTGTCCCCTGTACCTGCTCTATGTATTGAGGAGTCTTGTCCTTCTCCTTCAGCTTCTATGGAGTCTGGTTACTTTTTAAGATCTTGCCATAAACATGTTCAGGGTTTGGGTAAGTGTTCTTCGTCGGTGAGAAAAGGTAGAGGTCGGAAGACTAATCTATCCAAGGCTCAGTCAAGAGCTAGGGAGGATCTTCTGGGAGGTACTCAAATCTCGATTGAAAAGGCCCTTGGAGCGGAGAAGGCCTTGAATAAAGGTCGTTAATGAAGGTTATGTCTTTCAATTGTAGGGGGATGGTTGGGCCTGGTAAGAAATCAGCCCTCATGAGGGTGCTAGCTCTTGAGCATCCTGATGTGTTATTGTTACAAGAGACTTTAGGTGTAGGGGTGGTGATTCAGGGGAAATTGGAAAGCTGGTTTCCTGGTTGGTCATTTGTGACTTTGGATGCCAAAGGTAGATCTGGGGGATTGGCGGTGGGTTGGAAAAATAATTGTGTGAGGATGATTAACTCTTGGGGAGCTGAGGCTGTGTTGGGTGTGGAATTGTTTTGTGCAGATTTGGGTATCTCTCTTTCAGTTATTAATGTCTATGGTCCTTATAATAATAGAGCTCAGTTCTGGGATTCTTTGTTTCAAAATCCTTTGGTTCATGGGGATTCGGTTGTGTTGGGAGGTGATTTAAATTTTTCACTGGGGCATAATGAGATTTGGGGTCCACTTGCTCAGGCCGACTCTTTGGTGAGGTTTTTTGTGCAAAAATTGATGGCACAGGGACTGCTGGATATTGAACCTGTTAAACTTAAACCGACTTGGAGGAATAATCGGTGTGGGGCTGCTAGGGTGGCTAAAAGAATTGATCGTTTCTTGGTTGCTGAGCAGTTGGTAGACAGTTTTTTCTTGGTCAGACAATGGGTGGGCAGTGGGGGTCATTCCGATCATTTCCCTATTTTTTTTGAAGTTAAAAAGGGGCCAAACAATCCACCGAGCCCTTTAAAATTCAATAAATGTTGGCTAAAGGAAGAGTCTTTCAAAAATCTGTTTCTTTCTCATTGGGTTCCTTATGGGAGGGATCGTGACAGATCAGCTGCTTTACAATTTGCAGATAACATTAAACGCCTTAAGGTGCTGATCAAGGAATGGGCTGTAACAAAGAGGAAGAGAGATGAGGCTGAACTGAAGTTTCTTGAAGATGCTCTTCTCCTATTGTATGAAAGTGTTGGAGGGGGTTTCTTAACTTCTGAGTCAAAGGAGATTCTGGTCAGGTTGGAGGGTAAACATAATACTCTTTTGTTGGAAAAAGAGGAAGCATGGAGATTAAAAAGTCGTGCTGTTCGGTTGGAAAGTGGTGATGATAATACCAAGTTTTTTCACGCATATGCAAGAGGTAGGAAGGTGGCAAATACTATTTGGAGTTTGCAGGATGAGGAGGGTACTTAATATGTCTCTTTTGAGGAAAAGGCTAGCTGTGGGGTGACTCATTTTCAACAGTTGTTTAAAGCACCAGCTCAGGCTTCTATTGCAGAGATTATTCAATTAGCTCAGATGTTCCCTCGTTTTGTGGATGAGGAGGGCAATGAGGAACTTATGAAGGCAGTTACGGAAGAAGAACTTAAGGTGGTATTGGGAAGTTTTCAAAAAGACAAAAGTCCAGGGCCTGATGGTTGGACTATTGATTTTTTTTCTGGCTCTCTTCGACATTTTGGGGATGGATTTGCTTCAGGTGCTAGAAGATTCAAGGTCTTCTGGTTGGATTCCGGCGAGTTTTAATACAACTTTTATAGCCCTTATCCCTAAGGCTGACAATGCCAGAACTCTAAATGATTTCAGGCCCATTTCATTGTGCAACTGTGTTTACAAGATTATCTCAAAAGTTATAGCGGGTAGATTGAAGTCTATTCTTTCAGATCATATTTCGGCAGAACAGTTTGGTTTTCTGGAAGGTAGGCAGATCCATGAGGTAGTAGGGGTGGCTCAAGAAGGCCTTCACAGTCTTAAAACAAGAAGGATGAAGGGGGCTATTCTAAAAATTGATCTTTCTAAGGCCTATGACCGAGTTAGTTGGATTTATCTGAGGTTGCTTCTAACTCATCTTGGGTTTGGTATCAATTTTATAAGATGGGTTATCTCTTGTATTACTTCTGTTTCTTTCTCTGTTTTGATCAATGGTGCAGCTTCATCTTTTTTTCATGCAGAGAGAGGGTTGAGACAAGGTTGTCCTTTGTCTCCGCTTCTCTTTCTCTTGGTTGTAGAAGGTCTAAGCAGGGCTTTAAGAGGGGCTCGTGCTGATGGTCGCTTTTCTAGGATTCAGATTGCCCCTAATCTTAATATAACACATCTACTCTTTGTGGATGACGTTCTGATTTTTTGCTCTGGTACTATAGGAGATTCTAAGGTGCTTAAGGAGATTTTGGATCTTTTCTCAAAGGCAACGGGTATGGAGATAAATGTTGGTAAATCGTCATTGACTACTCATATGTTAAGACCTGAAGAGGAGTCAGATCTTTTGAGGTTGTTTCCTTTTTCTTCCGTAGGATTGGAAGTAGGTCTTAAATATCTTGGCTTTACATTAAAAGCAAACAATTATAGGAAACAGGATTGGTTTTGGTTGATAAGAAAGGTTGAGAATCGGCTGATGGTTTGGAGTCATAAGTGGCTTTCTAGAGCTGGCAGATTAGTCTTGGTTAA
>LPNX010372907.1:206246-230852 GCA_001517045.1 Pseudotsuga menziesii | reverse complement strand
AACAGTTCAGAGAATTAAAAAAGATTTGTAATGGCATAAAAGAGCATCGAGACGAGAAAAGTTGTAAGAGCATATATGCCTGTGTGAATGCTTTGACTTTAGTTCGACTCAGATTCAGCTGGGGATCGTCGGCTTGCTGCAGCAGAACGTCTACCATATCCTTGGCCACATAATTCTCTACGCCCTTCCTTCGCGTTTCGTGCTCTTCCAACACTTCCTCCAGGAAAACATCCAACCGCTTGCTCAGCTTCTTCATACGCCTAACGTAACCCTGGAGATCCAGCCAGCCGAGCCACGGTAAATAGTCTCCGATATTTAAAACCCCGTTCACTACAAACAGCTCCTCCCACATCTCCCTGAATTCCGCCGGCTTTATCTTGTTCCCCGCCTTTTCGTCTAAGTACCTTCGTCCCAAAACCATCCGAGAAATTATGTTATTGCTAACATTAGTCGTCTCTTTCCGGATTTCTATAGGGAGGCCCCGCCGGCAGGTATCGAACACCGAACCTATCATCCGGGCCACCTCTTCTACTCTGATATACTCGAAGGATTCAAGCCGCTTGGCACTGAAAAGCTCCATGAGGCAGAGTTTCCTTCCGAGGCGCCAGAGCTCTCCGTAAGGAGACCAGGTGATGTCGGAGTAGTTGTAGACGGTGTGCTTCCCCGCAGCCACCCGTGGACGGGAAGCGAAGATGAGGTCGTTCGTCTTGAGAAATTGTTGGGCCATCTCAGCCGTGGAGGCGACCACGCATGGCGCGGACCCCAGTCTCATATACATCATTGGGCCGTACGTTTTGCAGAGTCGATCCAGGGACCTGTGGGGCAGTTTCCCAATGAGGTGCAGGTGCCCGATTATGGGCCAAGCACGGGGACCAGGCGGCAATTTCAGAGAGGGGCGTAGTCGCCTGTAAATCACGTAAGCGGATACGATGGCCAGTGTAAGATAGCCGAGAATTCGCATATCTGCAGTGGCAAACACCCGCTGTAAATCCATGGCAGAGCAGAAGATCACAACTTTCGACACTTACAAAGTTGCTGCATAAACTGAGCTACTCGGCGATGTTTTGTTATAAAACCCTGGCAGAAGTGTGGTTATATAGTAGAAAAATGGAACAAGATGCGTGTATAGGCCCGACTTTCTCTGCACTTTCCAAAGCTACTTTCCACTTTCTCTGCACTTTCCAAAGCTACTTTCCACTTTAGAAATATGACCGGAGAAACTTATAAGCAATTGTTGAAGAATCTTAAATGGTTAAATATAACCCTTCGTGTGCAGAGGATTATGCTTTTCCTCTGCACTTTATGTCCGAAAATTTAGGTTTATGCAATTTACTAGACCTCCGAAAAGCAAGGCATAGGCAAAAATCGTGGTCGAAGTCTTTGCATAGACTTCCTCCACCTTTTGAATGAGAGTTCCACCTACTAACATCAAATCATCGTGATAGAAAATTTTCTTTAAATCAAATCATCATAATTTATTCACAAATTTTCTTTTGAATGAGAGTTCCACTTACTAACATCAAATCATCATAATTTATCAACAAATTTTCTAATGATGTTATTGTTTTTATTGTACATACTATTACCGATTTTCTTCATAACAAATTTTCTAATGATGTTATTGTTTTTATTGTGCATACTATTACCGATTTTCTTCATGTCTCTCTCAAATATGTAACTTGATGGAATTAGTAGTGTACTAAATTGTTTATAAACGCTACAATATTTCTAGAATCTTTTGTCATTCAATCAATTTACTTATTTATTTTGATTAGAGTAGTTTACTATATAGTTTGTAGAAACAATGTAGCTTTACATGATTTTCATATATTGTCTCAACCTGATCCATAATCCATAATGGTAACATTGTCTAATATACTCCATCAGTTTAGTTATTCCCCAATATTTGACCTTAACTCCATCCATGGAAAATAGTCCTAGATAATGTATAGACAATGGAGCAATTTGAAAAATTCTCTTGTTGAGACAAAATTTAGTGTCCAACTATGAAAGTTGTTTCAATTTCAGTACTTTGACTTGATGTTTGTAACTTGAGGGAATCTCAAGGTCATATTTTTTCTCATAGTTGTAGCAATATTTCCTTCCTCAAGTACATAAAAGTTCCATGCATCTCTAAAATTTTCTTTTGACTTTTTGACTTATGGTTGATATTACCCTATAACATATATTTGACATGTCAACTATCTTGACTCCCTAAAGGTATATTTGATTGAAACATATGAATATAGAGTAAGATCTTTGTTTTTTACAGTATGCTTCTCATTGGAAGGTCTCTTGTTCAAAATTCCAATAAATACCATGGCTATAACCGAAAAAATAGATACGCATAGATGCCATAATTTTTTTATACATATTCCAGCTGAAGTGTTCGCTGAAGTGTTCTTGGAACTCTTGGGAAGCTATCAATGTGTACTAACCCATGCATCAATGGGGAAATCATCCTACCTTTTAGTTGTTTATAAATACAAAACCCATATTTCTATGCTTAAATATTGTTAACAATTAGTCTTTTATTTCTTTGACGTTTAAGCATCTCAAGACAAGAATGGAAAATGATTATTTGTACTTTTGAACAAGCGAAAAATTATCCACCTTGAAAAATGGGTAAAGAGTCTCCAACCTATGTTTTGAAGAAACATATAGGTCTTGCATGAATTAGAGTTCTAAAATCACTATTTTAGGGATCTACAAGTGTAAGTTATTTCCAATAAGCATCTATGACTTGATATGGCTCTTCTTCAAGAGATACAGGGCATTGCCTCCAATTGTATATAGATTCCTACAAAATAAAAAAGGGTGAATTTAAAGCTATACTTTTTTTAATTTTAGAAATGGGAAGCACAATAGACAAATTACAATCCTAACTAACAGTCCTAAAACTTTGGTCTTCCTAGAACCTTAGGACAGATGTAAAGGCCAAATCCTAAAGCTTCCTACCAGCCCTCCTGACTCACACCAAAACATTCCCAAAACCCAAGTTTTGACCCCTCTAAGACTTTGACCTTGACTAAGCCCTACTCATAAATTTTTCCTCTTTAGGACAGACCTACATCAAAATAACTCAGCCTTCCTAACAGTCTTAGTCACCCTTGTTTAAGTTAGTGCAGCTACGAGACCCATTCTCAGAGAGGATGGTACCCTAGTCAGTTGACTAGGGTAGAGTAAGACCCTATAAGGTACCCTAGGGCCCACAGTAGTCTCCTGGGGTTCTTGGTATGAGATCAAGCAGGTGGATGCCAAGTAAAGCCCCTAGCATGTGCCTAGGTCTATATTACTCTAGGGTATTCTGGTCTGGGACCACAAACACAATGTCAAAGTAGAGCCTGCAGGTAGAGGTAGATATTTATTCTGGTCTGGGACTAGGGACATGATGTCCAAGTAGGTCCTGCAGGTAGTTGATCAACTTTCAATGTGAGAGTGAAGCTCAACTTAGTACAGAGAACCATTCTCTGAGAGAATGAAGGACCTGATCATGTTCCAAGGGTTGATCAACATGATTTAGTGTGAGACTGAAACTCTGCCTAGGGATGAAATCCATTCTTTAAGAATGGAATATAATGATGTGTGATGCCCCCTCTCCTAATCTGTTATTTCTAGGTTTCTCCTCAAGGGAATGGCCACCCTTTGACAATGTCTGTAGCACCTAATCCTTAGGAGCAGTGTTGAGGAGCTAAGGATGGTACCATTTATTTGGATCTTTTCGTTATACAATGATGTCCAAGTGGGTCCTGTAGGTAGTTGATCAACTTTCAATGTGAGAGTGAAGCTCAACTTAGTACGGAGAACCATTCTCTAAGAGAATGAAGGACCTGATCATGTTCCAAGGGTTGATCAACATGATTCAGTGTGAGACTAAAACCTTTCCTAGGGATGAAATCCATTCTTTAAGAATGGAATATAATGATGTGTGATGCCCCGGGCTCTCCTAATCTGTTATTTCTAGGTTTCTCCTCAAGGGAATGGCCACCCCTTGATGATGTCTGTAGCACCTAATCCTTAGGAGCAGTGTTGAGGAGCTAAGGATTGTACCATTTATTTGGATCTTTCCCTTATACAATGATGAAAAAATATATAAAACAATGTACCACAAGAGAGAGAGAGAGAGAAAAGTTTATTGGTTCCGTTGATCCCTAAAGGAGTCATTTGCCTACTTTTTATGGTTCACCTTATCATGTGGGTATGTGGGTCATTGTGACCCACTTGGTTGACATTTGGTCCTTTACCTTACTTGGTCCTAGAACTCTTACTTGTGTGTACCTTTGTTTATGATGACTCCTACTTTATGGCTTTTATCCTAACTATATTTATCTTATGGTTTTATTAAAGGACCATTGGACCAATTATTGTTATGATTACTTTATGTTTTATTAAAGGACCACTATTTAATTTATGTTGGACCTTTTACCTTTTGACCTTATTATAAAACCATTAACATTTATTTTATGGTTTTATATAATGCCATTTGGACCTTTTGTTGTTTTACCTTTACACCTAAAGTGTTTTATGACGATTTTTTATTTGTCTTACTTACGTTATATAAGACTAAGTTTTTCTTCAATTGTGTCATCATCAAGTGAAGTATCACTTCTTGTCCACGGGTGTTCTTCTCCCGTATTTTCTTTTATCTTTCCGCGTGTGACTACTGTTGACTCTCACTCCTCCTTTAGCATGACAGGTCTACCCGGATCTTCCACCGTGATTGTTGGATCCTACACTATGACTATGCAACCATCCATGTGCTTTATATGCATGAGTGTTCTTTTTCTTCGACACGACCCTTCCTGCGCAAATAGGATAGCACCTCGTTTCTTCACGGTGTGAATGCATGCATGATTTCTCAGCGGCCCGCATGACTAGGTCTTACCTCCTCTGCTCCACATGACCACTCCTCGCGTGACTAGTTTCTTACCCGTGGGTGACTACCTTCTTCTATACGACTCGTGTATCTTCTGTTGCAGCTGACCGTGACTAGGACTGGGTCTCACCTTACTCACACTCTGTGTTTTCTTTCTTTGAGTGGTTCACCTTCTCACACTCTGCGTGTTCTTCCTTTGAGTGGCTCACCATACTCTCACTCTGCGGTTTCTTCCTTTGCATGTCTTATCTTGCTCACACTTATGCGTGACTGTTTGTGTAATCTCCACCTGCATGCACTTCAGCATCTACGTGAATATAGAATATGAGCGTGAACCCACCTATGTATTGACACCAGTGCTATCTCTATTACTTGTGGTCTCTATCCTACTGTGGTTTTATTTACACACGCGTGACTTCATTCCTGCTCAATGTTATGTATCTTCACTGGACTGTGTAAGTAACTATCTACAGCGTGACTGCGTGTATAATTGTGCTGCTAATTTGATTGAAGAAATGAGGTCTGGTTACTTCTACCTCAACTCTCTCTGAAGGTACACAATTTGTTTACACATATTGAGTTGTTCCTTCGGTGACATGATCAAACTTAAAAGTATCTAAGTATAAGGATGATCCAAATAATAGTTATGATTCTTTAGTACTGTTATCTTCTGTTTTTCTATATATTGCATTTGTTGAAAAATCTCAATGATCAACTTTAATGCACTCACCAATAAAGTGTTAAAGTTATACTAACTTTAACGTAGTGACCAATAGAGTATTAAATTTGAAATAGATGAAAATTATGTTTAATTTTATCGCAGATCAAATTTATTGCAATAAGTACTATTCTAAATTTAACCTTATGTTGTTTATGCATTGAAATACGTTGAGTATATAGTTTTCATTGATGTCAAAGGTGTTCACGAATGACAAAGGAATAACCAGTGTATATGATGACAGGACAACCTTAGTGAAAGACTAAGGTAGTGATGGAATGGCATGGCATAGTTGAGGATGTGGCATGACACATATGATGACATGGAATATGATGGTGTCCTAATGATGATGTCATAAAATAGTGATGGCATGGCATGACATAGTTGAGGATGTGGCATGACACATACGATGACATGGAATATGATGGTGTCCTAATGATGATGTCATAAAAGTTCATTTATAACAAATGCAATGGATGAGATGGAGATGGATGATAAGACACCATGAATGACTGATCTAAAGACTTCCAAGACAATGTTGACCATATGATGTAAACAATGGTTAATGAAACAAAGAACAGAGGTCAAGTGGAAGTAGAGATGCAGCATGAGTGACAAAGCTGGTTAGACAAATGAAGAGTGGAACTACAGAAGAGTGAAATGAACAGGAGATAGAGTATATGTCGAAGAACAGAGAAACTATATCTGTTAGACTATTTATAAAATTATTTAGAGAAACTATATTTGCGAGAGTGTTTATAAATTCCTTATAATCAGAAGCATGATGAAATTCTCTGTGTATATAAATCTTCAAAACTGTTAGAAACAATCGTAGAGGATTTTCGCAAAGAAATTGTGCAAATCTGTAAACGTCATGGTGAGAGCCACATTCAATCTAAAATCGACGGTTATATTATTCCCGCACTAGATCCGATGGTTAAGGATTAATCCCAACAATTAGGAGAAAATTCTGAAGTTTCGCAAAAGATCAAGATCAGACGACTAAGCTTAGTTTCACCGAGAGATCGACCGTGCGGAATAAAAAATGTGGAAAGGGAATTGCAGAAATAAGGTTTAAAGATTCTCTGAACCCGCAATCCGTAATCTGAAAGATCGAAGGTCAGGAAAGACTCCACAAATATCGACAATGTGAAATAAAAATTGTGAAAAGAAGCTTGTAGAAAGGAGATTGCAGAAATAATCTTGCGAAAAGGAGATCGCGGAAAGAAGCTTGTGGAAAGGAGCTTACGAAAAGAAGCTTGCGAAAAGAATCTTGCAGAAAGGATTTTGTGGAAAGGAGCTTGTGGAAAGGAGATTGCGATAAGAAGCTTTGTTGAAAGGAGATTGCGGAAAGAAGCTTATGGAAAGGAGATTGCAAAAAGAAGCTTGCGGAAAGAAGCTTGCAGAAAGGAGCTTTTGGAAATTCGAGATACGATTTGATGGAATGTTACGTTTCTGCATCCCGCATCCAGCAATCTGGAGATCGATGCTCATGGAGAAGCCCAATGGAGATTAATGTGGGGAATCGTTGAAACAAAATCTTGGTGCAAAAATACAATTTTAAGAGGAAATCTATTTGCTAGATCGACGGACCAGAGAGACTCAAAATTAGATCAACCCCCTGGATTGATTGTGGAGAAGGAGATTGTGGAAGCACCAAAATACATTAAGCTGAGATGCGGAAATCAATTCTGAGGTGCGTCCATAAATGGTAAATAAGAATGTCCAACATGAAACTCATATATGGAAGGTGAAGCCGTGTTTTGTGAGAGAAATGTGTACAGATGAGCCTACGATGAGGATAGCCCACAAAGAGGTCGCAAAGGAGGAAAAGAATCCCACAAGCGTGAGAAAAAGAGAAGACCGAAGGTCTGAAGATAGAGTATTCCCGCTGATAGAGGAGAGGAAGTCCACAGGAATTGGTTTGACAAATCCTATGATCATAGAAGAAGGGAGCTCGTAGATCAGAAGTGATCAAGAAGTTTTTAATTAATTGTTTAATTAAAAATCGTTAATCACATATTGTTGAAAAGGTGTGACTATCAGATTTGAAAGGGCATGATTGTGAAAGGGTATGTTTCCAAAATAAAGAGATGCATCTGTAGGAAACATGAAGGTACTTATAGACTGAGGTATGAGTGAGAGAAGTGTTTCAGTGTGTACATCAGAAAACTAGAAACAAAGACAAGTGGGTGAGACAGAGATTGGAGGGAAAAGAAATCTAGCATATTACAAAAAACATAGTAGGGTGGCAGGGTGGCGCTAGGGAAAGCAACAGGCCTACAGGGGGTTGTTGCCTCCTTTCAACAGAAGCTGGTAAATAGGGTGTAGGAGCATCCTGTCAGTCATAGCTAACAAAACAAGGTATCGTAGCATCCTTTCAGTAGGAGCTGATAAACTAGGGGGTTGTAGCATCCGACATGGAGGTTTTCCATTGCCAAAGCGAAAACGCATGCGCACGTCCAAGTGTGCATGCATGTTCCTGTTTTTTTCCACTAGCGCGCTCCCATTCCATCATAAATAGGTAGCAGCTTCTTGTGAGCACCCTAAATTGTTCATGTTTTTATTGTACCATAATTATAGACAATTCATTTTTCATCCACAGGAACACTTGGAATTTGCATATATTTTTTCACTCAAAATCCAAACATACAAGCCTTGCTTCCTTTCAATTCATACAGGTAACTCTTTACACTATCAGACATACTCTTTTAATCAACATTTATCCTATACATTGTTCCATGACAAAGGAAACATGCAAATGTTGCTTGAAGTTTTTCCCATGCACAACAAAACAAATGGTTTGCCTATGGACCATTGAACTTGCATACAAAAATTAACACTGACATCAATAAACATTTGCATACTTCATTTTCAGCTTGCATTTCATATCTATTTTGTCAAAAAAAATTATTTCATTATTATCTCTTTTTTTTAAGCTTCTACACCTCAACTGCAACAAATTTCGTCAATAGAAGATTAAAAAAAAACTTGGGAATTAGTCAAAAAGAAAGGATTTTGCCCTTTCACAAGACAATAATATAACTCTTGCTGCTAAATTCAAAATATTCCAAACATCAATTGTAATACCTATCTTATGAAAAGCTACATTAACTATATGCTAACATTTTCAATAGTCTTTATTCTTATTAGTAAATGCATTTTTCTCTTTTGCAATATAACCTTCTTTGCATGAAATATATTTATATTAATATTAAAATGAAACAAATTCTTATTATCTTAATGCATGAGTGGGCCTAATGGTTAAGAGCATGTGTTTCCTCTTAGGAGGTCACGGGTTCAAATCCAGAGGGGGGTAGTGTATGTACACCTCTGTAGACTTTAGTAGTTAAATCGCTGCGCAGAGGGGGGTCCCTTGTCCCACAAACAAGGGGGTCTCATACACCAATTTGGTTAGGGGGTCTCATACACCAATTTGGTGTCTCGCTTGGCGGTGACCTTAAAAATAGATTATTATTATTATTATTATTATTAATTTTCACTTTCAATAATTTTACCCTCTCCACTTTTCTTTACACCTTTAAATAATAATACATAAAAAAAATATTTGTTGATTATTAATTTAAACAATGATATTATGTAAACATGCTATGCATCTACCTCAAAAATGATATACAACACAAAACTATTTAAAAAAGCAATATTGGCTAAAAGGAGATGTGATGTCATCATTATGATTTGCATATTTAAAATAAATAGGAGATTCATCGTATTTTCGAGTGTGAATGATTATTTTCTTCTCTTATGCACTTTAGGTCCGAAAACTTAGGTTTAGGCAATTAATTATACCTCCGAAAACCAAGGCATACGTGCAAATGTTTCCACCTTTTGAAAGAGAGCCCCACTCACTAAGGTCAAATCAAGATACACAATTTTATTTAAAAAACAAAATCAATGTTCAAAGAAGATTGTGGCATCATTGCATGACATCAACTTAAAAATAGCTATTATATCACCAACATGTCATACTATATTATTATATGATAATAAGTTAGGAAAGAGAGTTGTTTTTTATAAACTAGGGCGGATTCAAATTATTAAATCTAAATTTATTGATTAAATTAATATGATTTACAAGTTATTTTTATTGTTTATATCGGTTTTAATTTATTTTAGTATCTTAAATAATATTATTTATACATTTCAATCTCATTCATTATCTCAATTTCTTTATGTATTAAAAATAATATTGCTTATACATTTTTCAATTTTTTTCATTATTCTACATAATATTGTTTTAATTTTTACATTCAAGTCTTTCAAACTTTATATTCAACCTAAAAATAATATTGCTTATATATTTTTCTGGCTCTAGCGGCATTAGTGAATCCACTCCATCTTATCGTGTTCCACTTCCCAGGTATGCAGTAGTAAGGGTCGTCCCTAGGATTTATGCATCACTCGAGGCCTGCCAGGTAGATCACCAGTCAACTGTGGTTGAAGTTGCAGGTAAGATTGTTGAGCAATATGTTCCTATTTTAGTCGACCCTGGTTCTACTCACAGTTACATTACCCCTAGAGTAGTGGAGATTTGTGCTTTTGAAAAAGTAAAGCATAGAAAATCTTGGTTAATTCAGCTAGCCACTGGAACTAAGAGAAAGGTTATCGAAGTGGTAGAGAAATGTCCATTGGTCATGAATGGATTGACAACTTGTGCAGATCTGAATGTTCTACCACTTGGTTCCTATGATGTTCTCATTGGAATGGATTGGTTAGAAGCTCACAGGGTGAAGCTTGACTATTATAATAAGACTTTCGAATGCATGGATGAAGAAGGAAACCCAGTAGTGGTAAAAGGTATTCCAAAGGTGATTTCAGTAAGGCAGGTTTCAGCAATGTAGTTGAAGAAATTATGTAGGAAAGGTTGCCAGTTGTATGCAGCTCATATTTTGGAGGCATCAGATGATGAAACGCCTAGGTTGGAGGACTATCAAGTGTTACGGGAATTCAGTGATGTGTTTCCTGAGGAGATTCTAGGGCTTCCTACAAAGAGGGACATTGATTTCACAATTGAACTTGTGCCAGGAGCAGCACCAGTGTCCAAGACACCCTATAGAATGAGTATGCCAGATATGCTAGAGTTGAATATGCAGTTGCAAGAGTTGCTGGAGAAGAAGTCTATCAGGCCGAGTGTGTCTCTTTGGGGGGCACCAGTTCTGTTTGTAAAGAAGAAAGATGGTACACTTAGGTTGTGTATTGATTACAGACATTTGAACAAGGTTACTGTGAAGAATAAATATCCTTTGCCTAGGATTGATGACCTCTTTGATCAAATGAGAGGAGAAAAGGTATTTTCCAAGATTGACTTGAGGTCTGGTTACCATCAGGTGAGAATTAAGGATGAAGACATTCATAAGACATCCTTCAGAACAAGATATGGACATTATGAGTTTTTGGTGGTACCATTTAGTCTCACAAATGCACCCGCTACATTTATGTGCCTTATGAACAGTGTCTTCAGCAGGTATTTGGACAAGTTTGTTCTTGTTTTCCTTGATGACATTCTTATTTATTCTAAGAATGAGGAGGAGCATGAAGAGCATTTGAGATTGACATTGCAATTGCTCAGGGAGCATCGGCTGTATGTAAAGCTGAGCATGTGTGACTTCTGTAGAGATAGAATTCAGTATTTGGGTCACATTATCTCAGAAGAGGGTATATCTATGGACCCTAAAAAGATTGAAGCAATTATGAATTGGCCTATTCCAAGAAATGTGACAGATGTAAGATCTTTTATGGGACTTGCAGGATACTATAGGAGATTCATTGAAGGATTCTCCAAAGTTACACATGCCATCACTTCTTTGCAAAAGAAGGGGATAAAGTTTGAATGGACATCAAGGTGTGAAGAAAGCTTCCAGCAGTTGAAAATTTTTCTCACCAGTGCACTAGTATTGAAAGTTGCAGACCCAGAGAAATATTTTGTGGTGTGTACCGATGCATGCAGACAAGGGTTTGGAGGAGTCCTTATGCAAGACAACCACGTGTTATGCTATGAGTCAAGAAAGATGAAGGAGCATGAAAAGAACTATGCCACTCATGATCTAGAGCTTGCAGCCATAATACATGTCCTCAAGATGTGGAAGAATTACTTGATGGGTAGAAGATTTGAACTAAGAACAGACCATTGTGGTCTGAAGTATCTATTTGATCAGCCTACTCTAAATGCTAGGCAAGCGAGATGGCTAGAGTTTTTATGTGAGTTTGATTTTGAAATCAAGCACATAAAGGGAAAAGAGAATAAGGTAGCTGATGCACTCAGCAGGAAGGTGCAGGAAATGCATGTGGAATCTCTTAGTATTTTCCAATCAGATTTGAGGCAGTAGATTATTAATCATACTGCTGGAGATGAATTGTATGAGCTAGTAAAAGACAAATTGCAGCAGCAAAGTCTTGAGAAGAGATATGAGGGATATAAATTGGAAGAAGAGGGACTTCTTACTTATAAAGGCAAAATTTATATTCTAAATGTAGCAGAGTTGAGGAAAGTAGTTATGGATGAAATCCATCAAGCTCCGTATTCTGGTCACCCAGGATACCAAAAGACAATTGCTACTCCCAGAAAACAATACTTTTGGCTAGGAATGAAAAAGGACATCGCTGAATACATTTCAAGATGCATGAAATGTCATCAGGTAAAGGTTGAGCATAAAAACCTAGCAGATTTGTTACAGCCTTTGCCAGTTCCAGAATGGAAATGGGAAGTTATTTCCATGGATTTTATTACAGGATTGCCAATGACTTGGAGACAACATGATTCCATTATGGTTTTGGTAGACAAGTTGACAAAGGCAGCACATTTTATACCAGTGAAGTCTACACATGCGACTGATGACATTGCAAAGATATTCATGAAGGAGATTTTCAAATTGCATGGATTTCCTAAAGAAATAGTCTCTGACCGAGATGTCAAGTTCACTTCCAATTTTTAGAAGGGGTTGTTTGTAGATTTGGGTACGAAGCTAAAATTCAGCACTGCATACCATCCTCAGACAGATGGGCACACAGAGAGAGTTAATCAAGTGCTTGAAGATATGCTTCATATGTACGTTATGGACAAACCAACCAAGTGGGAAGATTACTTACACTTGATAGAGTTTGCTTATAACAATGGACGGTAGGAATCCTTAGGGATGAGTCCGTATGAAGCTTTGTATGGAAGACGGTGTAGGACACCAGCGACTTGGGATAATCCAGTGAACAGGGTTATGCTTGGTCCAGAATTGCTCAAGGAGATGGAGCAGGAGGTTGTAAAGATCAGGCAGAATCTGAAAGCAGCACAGGACAGACAAAAAAGCTATGCAGATAAGCATAGGGTGAACAGGGAGTTCAGTTTTGGGAATCATGTTTACCTTAGAGTGAGGGCAAAGAAGAGTTACTTGAAGCTTGGAAGTTGTGCCAATTTGTCACCAAGATATTGTGGGTCGTTTGAAGTGCTTGAAAGAATAGTGCCAGTTGCATATAGACTTGCATTTCCTGCTAGCACTAGAGCTCATAATGTTTTTCATATTTATTTGCTTAAGAAATATGTACATGATCCTAACCATGTGATAAATTGGGATGTGATTTAGGTGGAACCCGAGGGAGAGTTCCAAATCGAGCCAATGCGCATCCTCGACAGGAAGGTCACAATGCTCTGTAACCGAGCCATAGGGCAGGTAAAGGTGCAATGGGAGCACTATGGGCCTAAAGAGGCTACGTGGGAGCTGGAGGATGCCATGAGATTGGCACATCCATTTTTGTTCAATTCTATAGAACACTGAGGCGATACCAATGTAGCATTTTATTCAAATTTTGTAAAGCATTGAGGACAGTGCTATTGAAGGAGGAGGGGAATGTAACACCCCAGTTTTGACCCCGTTTGCATTAAATGTATATGATGTATATATATTGTAATCAATCGTGGTGTGGAGCTAAAGGAAAAATCCCCACCATCGATTTAGCGTTTAA
The DNA here is from genome assembly GCA_001517045.1 of Pseudotsuga menziesii. Taxonomy (NCBI): domain Eukaryota; kingdom Viridiplantae; phylum Streptophyta; class Pinopsida; order Pinales; family Pinaceae; genus Pseudotsuga; species Pseudotsuga menziesii. Next base: position 217,287 of record LPNX010372907.1, on the reverse strand, counting down.
TGTTCTGACGATTAAAATCGTCGCCGATGGTATATCGTGATATTCGGCACATTATAATTTTGGCATCATGTAAATATGTGTTTTAATTAAAAATGAACCCCAACCAGCTATGTCAATGCAACCATAATGAAAAGGGCATGATTTTCCTAAGGATAAGGAGGGGGAATTATTAAACTTTGGTCCAATGGGGAAAATCCAATTGTCATCCGTTAAACCCTTTTGACTTACTCACCTTTCCCTTGTCTCAATCAGTCAACTACCACATTAAAACCTCTGATGTTAGTTGGGGCAGTTATTGCTAGGCAGTGGTGTGTGGCAAGACTGTTAGCCCTTTCCCACACACACACTCCACCGGCAGACTCATTCACCCTCACGTGGGCAGGGAAAGCACCACGACCCCATTCTTCATTGTTTCCTCACACAGAGAGCTGGGAGAGCCATTTTTTGGAATTCATGATTTTCCTGTGTATGTGCCATTCACGTTTTGGATTCTTGTGGGTTCTCATTTATGATTGAGATTCCTGGACTTGATGTGCTGGCTTGGATTTCACTTCCACATGGATTTTTTTCCTTCCTCACGCAGCTGAGAAATCGCTATTGGTTTTCCCAGGATTTTGGGTTGCTATGGGATCTTATTGGGTCATTTTGGCCGCGATAGGGCCAAGAACGACTCAGGAATCGGATTTTCCAGTCAAAGCTGTAAATTGCTTGTTTTGTTGTGTGTATGCAGTGGTTGATCTTTGGACTATGTTGGAGTGGGAATGAAAGTTTGGTATGCTTGATAAACTTGGTGTGTTTGGGAGCCTCATGGACAGAGCTAGAGGGTTGGCTTTCTTCTCCACAACCCCTGAATAGCACTCGAAGGGAATTCAGGGCCTGAGGGACTGTGTAGGAGAGAAGGGACTGATTCCTTATGTTGGGTGTGTGTGGGTGTCCTAGAAGTAAGGCTAGTTCTGGTGTAGGTGTCCTTAGCTCTTTAATGAGCCCACCAGCTTAGCATTCAGCTTTTTCGAGCTCCCTGATGGCCTGATAAACCCAATTGTGTTGGCTTGGCTGATTTGTGTGTTTTGGATATGTGTGATCCTGTTTAGATCCTTATTCCTTGGGGAATCATGCCCAGCACGGGGGTGGCAGTGTTGTTGAGAGATTAAGGAGCACACTGGCCTATGGTTGGGTGGAACGTTGCAGCGGCGTAGCTAGTTGCGGGATGAATTCTTCATAAGATAAGTAATCTTGAGTATCTCATCTCTACAAATTGTATTTTGTTGTTTAATGAAAATGTTGAACATGCTAAATGCTTGAATGTATGGTTTTGCTTCCACTGTATGGTAACAATGTATGCATGTTTTACTTCAAAGCATTTCAATTTTTATGTGTGTATGTTCATGGGGCTAGTTGTCCGGATAGATAATGGTATGGTGGCGTCCTCTTCATCAGTTGGAGGGTCGGGGATGTTACATGATCAAGATTTGCTTGATACTCCACCATTGTTGCAGGCAATAGCACGTCTGTCTTGACAGGTACACTCGAAGTACTCGGTGAAGGAAGAATCCAAGGATCTTCCATATGGGTAGTGTGAAAAGACACCAAATTCGATGAGGATGAAGCCCCACCAAAACTAGACCCAATCATAAGAATGGGGGCAGGATAACTAAAGTTTCTCATAAGAGAAGGATACATTCCTACGCCCACACTCCTAGTTGTCAACTAAGAATAATCGATAATCAGGATAGAAGCTCTTGATGATGCATTGACACTCGGATTATGGAATGACTTTTGATCAATCGTAACAATCTTCCCATTAAACGAAAAGAATATCACCTGAAAGAGGGAAGAAGCTACTACTTGCATACTATACATCCAATTCCTACCCAGTAAAGATTGTAGTTAAGGGGCACATCAACCACCTCGACCTCGATCGCAGTGGTCTTCCCTCCCAATTGGACCTCTAGAGAAGGAAGAATCTCGTGTGGCCAAAACGATCTACCATCGAAAGCTGTCAACATGGTGGCAGATTGAGACAACCCGAGAGAACCCAATCCCTTTCAACAAGTCATATACATCACGGAAGCAGCAACGCCTTCATCAATGAAAGTATGCATGACAACATTGTTAAGACACTCTACATGAATCAAAAGAGACACGTAGCAAGGAAAGCGAGGCTGTATAACCATGGTTTCAAATTTGATAATGGATGAAGAGCTATCGTCACTAACCCCAAGAGCAGACAACAAGGCTTTCCTCTGCGGAGGACAAGTCTGAAACACTTCTAACATGGACATCGCACAACGAGTCTGGCCCAAATCCTCGACAACTGAATAGTTCTGGGCGGCTTGGGCATTAGGATTGTGTCCCAAACACTTTAAGACTCCCTTAGGAATGCGAGGTGGAGCTTCAGGTTTATCCGTAGTCTTTTCAATTCGCAAAGGGCTCTCGGGTGGGGAAGGTTCTTTTCCAAGGTCTGGTTGTGACGAACCATAATCTTTCGCATGAGTCACAGCTTTAGCAGCATGCACCATGTTGATGCAACCGTGACCACTAGTGGCCTTCGGCAGATTTTGATTTTCACCAGATGCACAACCAGGATCAATGGTCCTCAAGTTCATATTTTGATTGTTGGGTACAGGATTAGTAAACACAGTTGGTCCCTGTGCTATGAACTTCGAGGCATCCTCCATACGAGGGCACAAGTGAGTGAGGTGATCGTCTTTGCACAATTTACAAGGAAACTTCACCTTACGTTTATACTGCTTATCCCCCATAGCATTATTACACTAGTACAAAATGAGGAATTAGCTACTAGGTGACTGAAAATTCTAGTCACCATAGGTTTTCCAAGTGATTTACTACTAAATATGAGCAATTTTGATTGAATCAACTATAAACGACTAAAATTAACGACTAATTTAGTCACCAATTAACAAATATGACTAGATAATAAGTGACTGAGTTAAAAATGACTAAAATAAATGACTAATTTAGTCACGACATAAAAAATGACTAGTTAGAAGAATATGAATTAGTCATTTATGTTAGTCATTTTTAATTGTGTCATGGAAAATTGCAAATTTGGCAATAAAGTGTAATTTTTGTAAGTTGTCTACCTTCTATTAGTAATATTAGTGCCATGCACCTCTATCTTCAGAGATCCAACAAAGCAATTGCATGAACTTTTAGCCTTATGGGGGTTTTTATGGTTCACAAAAATAAAATAATTCTCTAGCTTTCTATTTTTGGGGAATCAAAGGTCATGATAATTGATTGGGCCAGAGGTCTCGCCAAGTTGCAGTCACTGAGTTATATATGATTGTTGGTTGAAAAGGATTGGGCTCCTAAAGAATTGTTTTCTTTCTTTATCCTTCAGGCACCTGTACAAGGAGTTCAATTCTGACGCAGACCTACAGTGTTGAATACTTAGGCTAAGAGGACTAGATTCACAAGTAATTTGTCTGAATCTAAGAAGATTCTTAAAGACACATCTAAGAAGAGTAAATGGAATTGGAATTCAGGCAATTCTAAACATGGTAATGAGATTGGTGTCGGTGGACAGAAATTGAAACTGACAAATATTAGTATTGAGCTTCACGTTGGGTCTCCACTACCATCAGAATAACATCAATGTTTAGACCTTCAGGTTTGTTCTGTGTTTTTATTGATTATCTATTGTGTTTTTTTTCTATTCATGTTTTTTTTCTTTGTTGTGGATGTGGTGGAGATGAAATGGCTAGATCATAATTCCCTTACAGTAACAGAGGAATGCTACACCTGCAGATGCACTATAATAGGCCATAAGGATCAAATCTATTATTGGATATCCTATGATTTTCACAAGTTGCAGCCCCGAAAATAGGTCAGACCTACCCAGGTTCATAATAATATTGCTATGTTTACAGATAAAACTCAGGAACTAGCAATTCAAGGGTTGGTAGACCAGAAATGTTGTGTATAGGATTTCAGACTAAAGGTTGTAATATCTAAGAATTTCCTCGCTTCAAGGTTCAAGGGAGGGACCTGGACTCTTTACTTTCCCTACGGGACCCCTTCCAGAAACACATACGAGAGGAGTTGTGCAAGTCTTTACCTGCTGTTGCACCTCTTTTTTTGTAGTAAAGTATAATGCTTTCCCAAATACTAAAATTGCGTAATCTGCTTAATATTGTTATATTTGTAAGATTCATGAGCAGCCCCCAGGAATTGTAAGACTCCGATTGATTAACTTTGGGGATTACAACAATCTCATACAGAAATAAGCCTTCCATTCACTACTACATTTCGATCCAAAATACGACGAAAAAATCCGACGGCACGTGGATTTCTCTTTTTAAACTTACCAAAAATCACAAGGATACATTTTTTTTTGTAAATGTGGCCACAAGCGTCGGTGAAGCGACGGCTATTCTCATAACTGTCGGTTAAGCAATGGCGAGTTAGTAAGCGTCGCTTAAGCGACGACGCCTTTAATTGGTCTGTGGATTTTTGGTTTTGAAGTGATGATGTGGTTGAGGAAGAAGTGGGTGGTCGTAAGAGAAGTGTTGACAAATGTTAACATTGCTTAAACCATTTGATAAATTAGGTAACAGCCAATAATATACTTGTGGACACAATTGGATATAGGGTGACATTCCATAAAGTTGATTCCTTAGTTGCAAAAAATGTTAATAATGATAATGGGATATGGAGGAGTAGATTGTGCTTAGGTTTTAGGGGTGAGAATTTGACAATTCTTGCATAGATTAATATCATGAATGTAGTGATGTGAAAACAAAGCCAACAAATATCCCACATAAAGGATCTTTCAGGTGATGGCCATTCTTGATAAATGGTCATTGTAAGCATCCCATGAAATCTATTGAGAACTTGTTTGACCTCTTTCTGAGTTAGGAATTGACATACTATGATGCCAACTCCTCATTGATACATGTTTCCTTTAAGGAGGAGGTAATAAGGACACCAATGATGAATGTCTTGATGGTCATCTTGAGAGAGACGTGGATCAAATCTCAGTGTGTAAAGGTAGTTCAAGGTAATGTCATAACATGGGTTGTTCGATGCTATAACAAAAATATGCTTGTCAGAAGCAATACTATTGAGTGGTCATTGGATTACATGGGTAGGGAAGTCAGTGATCAAATCGATGAGGGACAAAGCTTTCTTATGTTTACATGTATAAAATTTAAGGTCAAATTCTTGGAGAAAGGATATCCAATGAGATAATTTTCCTTTAATGAGCTAACATCCCAAGATACACTTCATGCGATTTGAATTGGTCATGCTATTGATGTGGTGAAGAACGATATAGTAGTGGATATTATGTATTGAATGAGCCATGATCAATGCCATCTTCTTTTCATGCTTTTTTATTTTTATTCTAGTCCACCAATAATTTCTTGTGATAATAAAATACATGCTTGCAATCATCCTCCCTATATTAAATTAACAAATTAATAAAATTTGTAACTAAGCTTGTTTGACATAACTTGGTAATCCACCCAAAATAGTGAATATCTCGTTCATATGAGACATGTTAACACTCTATATAATGTAACACCCATAATATTTTTTTATGCTACTCCCACCATTACCATAATTTTTAGATACCAGACCTCCACCTTGAGTTTCATCATATCATTGATAATGACATAAAAAGTAAAGTGATGTTTCATCTAAGTTAATGCCATGAAAGATAAAGTAATGTTTCAACTAAGCTACCCATCCTAACGAGTTAAAACCATCAAAACTTAATCCACTTCAAAATTAAAACATAAATGAACTTAAATCCATCTTAATCATATCTTATCCCATAAACATCCCATTTTTTATAACAAAAGCAAATAATATATACAGATGAAGACACGAACACGAATCTCGTTCCTAAATAGCCCTCAAGCTTTATATGTTTATATAGTTGTCCATATAAATGGAAGAAAAATATCTAAATCTTGTCGAAACACAAACCACCCGACTCCTGCTATCTTATCCCTTTTACACCTTATCCTCTCAGTGTCGCAGTAAGAAGGTGTGTGTTTTATGAGCTCTGGTGATGATTTTCAAAGGCATAGTCATATTTGGACTGTGGATTTTTGGTTTTGAAGTTTTTAGGTAAAAGTGAAATTGATGAGAATTAGACACTATCCGATGAAGTTATAGGATCCTTTTGCAGTTTTAGAATTTTTGCAAGGTTGTAGGGCAGGTTTTTTTGAGGTTTTTGTGAAGATGGTAGCTTCATGCTTTTCAATGGCGACTACCCAAGTGCTGCCTTCATTAGAAGCAACAGCAGTAACAGATTTATGAGGGGGTTCAGCATGTCTGAAGGCTCCTTGTTCAAGGATTCCTATGATGGCCTTGCCAACGGCTACCCCTTGTCATTCAGGGATATCCCATGCCCGCCATGGGATTTCTTGTTTGACCCCTGTTTTGGGCAGGAGGCGGGTCCTAAGAATTAGATCATTGGAACAGGATTCACCAGTGGTGGAAGAAATGGTAGAGGAGGCATAGGATATTCATTTGGTGCAAGCAAAAGAAGAAGTGGAGGAGCCCCCCCCTGCATCAGGAGTTTCAGAAGGAAAAGAATCGAAAGAGAAATTGGGGGGGATTCAAGCGGTTCAGGAGGAAGAATCAGATGTAGCAATTGGTACAGAGAGCAAAGCAGAGCAAGAGATAGTTGAAGACCAGGATTATCCTCCTCTTCCTGAGGGCACTAAACTATATGTGGGTAATATCCCCTTTGACGTTGACAGTGAAGGGCTTGCCAAAATGTTCGACGAGAGTGGGGTTGTTGAGATGGTAGAGGTATTATCCAGTTACCTTTTCATTATTACAAATTTGGGTTTTGGAATGTATGTGCCTTTGTGTGTGTTTGTCAAGTGTTTTGATGCCGAATTTGAGTTGGCGAATATCAGGGCTCGAAAATAACACAATGCTTATTAGACATCTTTGTTTTTACTATGCTTTGGGAGGTCTAGACTAAACACCTGTGAATTTTCAAGTAGCTTATGATTTTCTTACAATCCTTAAGAGAGAGTACGTGGATTAGAAAACCAGGCTAGGAAGACTGTGAATTAGCCCTTTTTGTTGGTCCACCTATGACATCAAAGTCACTCTTCTGTGTAAATGAAATTATTTTTTTCAAAATTGATTCTTAGAATTAAGAATATGAACATCTCCCGCACAAAGACTTTGCTATGCTTGCTTAGCGAATTAACCCCTAAATGCAACCACCTACGGCTTCAGTGCTTATGTTGTGTGTTAAAATCAAATTTCTTATTTCAATTGGAAATCATGACAACCCAACCCTTTGACAATTTTTTCAAAATAAACACCGTGCTCATTAGGCAATGAGGCATCAATATTTTCTCAGTGCCTTTGGGGGTCTACTCTGGTCACATCTAACTTTTCAATCATCATGGTCTAGCTGCTGATGATTTTTCTCGTAACAAATCTCTTTGCGTATGAAGGAGACAAAATACTAGGATTAGAAAAACCAGGTTAGGCAGACTTGGTGAATTAGTCCTTCATTGATTTGCCTAAGGCATTAGAGTCATTTCTCTGTATAAATGAAATCATTTATTTTCAAAATCTGTTGTTCACAGTTAGAAGATGAACATCCCCACACAAATTCTTAGGCAATGCTTGCTTAGTGAATTAGGCCTGAAATGCATTTACCTATTGTTTGTTTCAGAGCCTTTGTTGTGTGTGTAAATGAAATTTCTCGGTTCAATTGGAAATCATGACAATCACCTCGCAAATTTCTCAAAATAACCCTATGCTTATTGGGCATATACATTCTCATCATGCCTTTTGGAGGTCCACATTGGCCACTTGTGAATTTTCAATTATCATGGTCTAGCTGCTCATGATTTTCCTCATAGCAATTCTGTGTGTGTGAGTGAGATAATATACTAGGATTAAAAAAAAACCAGGCTAGGCAGACTTGGTGAAAGCCTATTGCATCAGAGTCATTGCTCTGCCTAATGAAATCTCTTATTTTCAAAATTTGTTGTTTATAATTAGAAAATGAACACGACAGAAACTGTTAGGCAATGCGTGCATAGTGAATTAGCCCTTGAATGCATCCAACTATGGTTTGAGAGGCTGTGTTGTGTGTGTTAATAAAAATGCATCCACTTACGGTTTCATAGCCAATGTTGTGATAAGATAATTGTATTAATGTTCACTGAATGACCACAAAAGTAGGTCATTGAGACTAGAGGATACAATGATACATCCAGTAAGAGTGGGAGTGTGAAAGCATCTCCTGCAGAATGCTGAAAGCAATTGGAAATGACAACGGTTTGGAAAATTGATTTGCAATAGAGTTCGTATATTGATTATGTTCTTGAGCTGGAAAAGCTCAGTGCTTCAGCACAAGCCCATGCTTTTTCGGCACCCATGTTCTCACCATGGCTTAGGGGGTCACACCAGCCACTTATGTAATATGAACTTACTTCACAAGCCAAAACCTACCCCTTTTGGAAATACTTGTTTCCGCTGTTTAGAAAAATGCAGTGTTCCACCAAGTTTCTGGGACATGGGAGAGGGCTTCGGGGCCCCTAACATAAGGGGGTCGGTCTCTAAAATTAGAAAAATATAGAAAAATAATAAACATATGAACCCCAACATATAAACATATCAATTCCTCATCCCATCACCATTTGCATACTAGCATTCTTATGTTCCCGAAGAGTTTAGTGTAATGTAAATGTAGTAGTGAACCTTTTTTTCTACTACCGGTACCATGATCACCATGATAGTTGCTCAACCCCAAGTTTATACATGTAGTACAATGCCATTATTTCAGTTTTGATATTATTTTTCTAACTTTGTTGCAATAAAATCCTTGGGTAAATGAACTAAAGATAATCTACCACCTTTGGTAACCAATAAGTCAGTTAGCTAAAGGATTCTAGCAGCCATGAATCTAGAGGATCCTTTCCCTCACAACTTTGGATCATAAGTGGACAGGTTAAATAGAAAGATTGAAAAGTTGAACAATAGTTTAGATTTAGAAAGGATTAACAATAGAGCTCATTATAAATAATTAAATAACCATAGACTAAACTCATTAATGTAGAAGCCATACACGGTAAAGGAGATTCAAGCTATTTTAAAAGCTAAGGATAGTCAATTGAAGGAGCTGTAGGCCAAGCTTTGTGCAAAAGTGGTAGATAATATGCAATTGTAGAGGTGATGGTTACCAATGTAGCTAAGGATCCTTTAATAAGGGAGAATTTAATTATTGAAGAAAAAGTATTGAAAGCAGTATAAAATTGAAATACTGTAAAAGCACGTCTATAATTTGATTATGGAAGAATTTATTCCTTGAACAGTAGACTTCTTACTGCTGAAAGTGAAATCCTCTAGTTTCATAGAAAATTGTCTAATCCCTAATACTAGCTAGTTTTTTCATACGATTTTTATTATTTTGATGATCAATAGAAGCGAACATGTATATATTTCTGACAATGTAAAGAGCAAAAGTTCCACAAAGTCTCCACTGAAAAAGAAGAACAAATCAATGAATTAATTGTTTAGTTGTTAACCAAAAAAAGGGAGGGGACAAAATCGAACACTCGCAAGATTGGAAACCTTACCGAGCTAAATACCCTTTACATGATTGGAAACTTTACCAGTTTGATCTAAAAGATGCGGATCGCTACTTCCATTAACCCCCTTAAGCCACATTTTGGCTCAAGCCTCCTTAGCCACCCACCATCAATCTCAATACTTGTTTCTGCTACCATGTTGAAAATTGGACGCGCTAGGAGTTAAACCCAGGGCCCACATCTACTAACATCAAGCCACTTGGATTTTTCATGACCTTATGAATTTGGTATCTAGGTGGATTTCTATAGCCTATCAAGCCTACTTAGCTATGCCCAATCAATCTCAACACCTAGCTCTGATGCCATGTTAAAAATTGGACAGGCTAGGAATCAAACCCAGGCCTTGCACCTACTAAATCCAGTAGGGCCGGGGCTATCTAAGAATCCTTCTTCTGATGCTAAATTAAGCTTAACACCTTCTGAATCACTTTTACGAATAACATCACCTCCTAGCTTAATATTAGTAGTAATGCAACTTGTCTTTTCAAAGAAGTCCAGTGGAAATTCTGGGTTGATCCCAGCATTTGCTGTATTACTGAGGACACCAGGGCCTAGCTTTTTCACCTGCTCTGAATTGATGTTGCAATCATGTCTTAGTAATTCCAATCCTTGAGTTCCACTACCCATTCCAAATGAGAAGATCTGCAAACTACCATCATCATGTAAAAAAAGAACATTATTTTTGTCCTTAGAGAGAGGCCTATAAGCTGAAATGCCAACCCATTGAGAAGATGGACTTCCAGGCAGTCACAGAAGTTGTGCACACAGCTCCATAAAACCAAGAGACACAGTAAGTGGAGAGTTCAACTTCAAACTAGAGAGGCAGACAAATAAACCACTGCCATCAAGCAACTCCTTCCAGTTATGTAGTCCAGCAGACCTTAATTGACCATCTTGATCACCCTCAAGAACACTTGATAGTTTGCTAATAGAGGTCGCATCAGGATTCAAATGCCCAATCAAAGTTGAACCATCATGATAAGAGAGGAAAAGTAATTTGTAGGCTGATGTGAAACACAAAGATATACCTTCTGACTGCACATCTCTACCGTGGAGATGGATAGTCTCTACCAAAACTTGAGCTCCAATATAACCCTCTACTTCTATTTTTTGCCTATACAACATGCCATGTTGTGATAGTAAAAAAAGAACTAGCCGACCACGTAAGATGGGTACTAATACTGCATCAATAATTGAATCTTCCAATAATGTAAAATAATGCATAGGGCTAATGTTATCTTGGGACAGGTCATAAATCTTCACAAACTTGTTGGTCACCACCATGAGTTGAACCTGAGAACCAGGAAGCCAAGCTATTTGTCGAATGTAAGCACCTTGCAAAGCAAGCTCAATTGCAAGACGGTCTATTATTTCATCTCGAGAATTGACAGTGAGAACTTGGCATTCCCCATACCGTGGAGATGGATAGTCTCTGCATC
>LPNX010372907.1:190006-205859 GCA_001517045.1 Pseudotsuga menziesii | reverse complement strand
CCCCCTCAATGATGTAGTGCTGGAAGAAACATATTTTCGAGGCTTCAAGCAGAGGCAGCTTGTCCCTCTTACCCCTCCTGCTCCACAATCACAAAAGAAGCGGCTTAAATGAGAGTAAACAACTCTGTGACCCCTGTGGCACACCCTGGCACAAATAGAACGGCACCCTTTAGAAACAGTCAGATTGCAAGTGTAGAAAAAGTACCAATGTTGTTCCATAAAGTTGCTTCCACTAGTGGTGAATGTACAAACTTTTGATGCAAGTGACCGTTCACCGTTACTCTCATCATCATCTTCTTTATCCATACTAGCTAGTTCTTCATCAGATGTGCCATCATCCTCATCATCATATGCTGATGTGGCATCACACTCAATCGCACTAGAATGGACTCCTTGATTGACTGGATTAACCAAAGCCTCCGAGTTCTTTCTAGGAACACTAGGCTTCAACTTACAACTAGCAGAATCATTGTTAGAACTAGTGTTTAACCAAGGCTTCTCTGTTAATTTTTCAGAAACATGCTTGTTAGCACCATACGAACCCAGTGCAGAAACCAGAAAACCCAAGACAAACTTCAAACCCTCCAGATCTGTTTCATCGGCAGACAACTTGACCACCATATCAATTGCCCTCTTGATAATAGGCTTTATTGTGGACTCACCATTTTCCAACTGAACTACAAAATTGAAGTATGCTTTCGCAGTAGGAACATCAAATGACAGGAATGCCTTCTCTAGAACCACAAGCAATGCATCAAGCATGTGATCACAAAGTTCTCTTGATTTTGAATCAGATGAAGGTGACACCAGAGCATTGATGAAAGCAATAGCTGAATCTCTTACTGAATTAGAGACTCCTGTTGGAAAATTACCTACAGCTGATTGAGCAGTATATCCTAGCAGCATTTTTTCCAGCCATGAAGCCAAAGAAGATGAATCCATCAATAAGAACTTTTCTTGCAAGGTGTGTTTCAAGTTAATATAACTGGGATCACCTGTTAAAAGATTAACAAACAGCTGTAGCACCTTCGTATTCATTGACTCATTATGGCATCCATCCAAAGCATCAATTAAAGGCAAAAAGTTACCATTGCCTCCAAGAAATTCCCAGAACTTGTTGGATTGGTTCAACATCAATGAGTCCTCAGTGTTCCCCAAATAAAACTTCAGCAAAATGACTTTACTAGGATCCGTTCTCAGGCATTCCACCATATCAGTTGCACTTGTAAGTAGATGCTCTTTAATAGATAAGTTAACCTCCTTGCTTGAGTTCATTTCTTTTACCAGGCTTTCCATGTTCTTAATCAAAATAGATCACTATACATACATCTCTGTTCTATAGAGGGAATTAAATTATTGAATAGGATTCTACATTTATCATGTATACCCTCAAATTTCCTGTCAAACTTTATGGTCATTATGACCTCAAGCAAACTATTGAAAACTTCTGCATCAACATCAATTCCCCCTAATGCATCTCTTGCTCTGAAAAATTGCTCAATTGTATACAAAAATACCTCAACAGAGAGGGTAGAAGAGACCACAGCTGCACTCCCTGGATGAACATGTGATGGGAAACCATGCAACGAGGAGCTCAGAAAAAGTTTGTTCAGGTTCCCTTTGTTTTCCTTGCTCACAATTCCTCTAAATTTTGTCAGAGTTCCAAGTACAGACTCTATAAGCTTAAAGCTAGCTCCTAGCTTCCCCAACAGCTCTTCCTGCTTTGACTTGTCATAACCTGCTTGAAGCAGCAAATTTAGTGAAAACAGTGCGTCATCTTCGCATTCTTTTCCATCAATAACAAAAAGCACAGCTTTTCGCAGTGCCCCGACATGCATGCTCAAAAGGGATGTCAATATTTTCAGCAAAACGCTTGATTGCCCATCCTTCAATACAAAAAAAACTAACTGCTCACAAAGTGTGAGTAATGAAGTATCTTTAGATGTCTGCTCTATCCAAAATGTGTCCTCTCTTGAAACTGGGATCTTTCTCAGAGACACTTTCCACAAACCTGCCTGGAGCAATGATAAAATTAAAGACAGCCATGCACTATGCCTTAAGAATAACCAACCCCTTTCCTTCACACTATGATCTTTGTATAATGTTTGAAGCTGAGAGAGTATATCTAGAATGATATTTACCAGCTGTGATAGCTCCCCTATATGGCCAAAATGAACATTATGGCGCAGAATTCTGCTAAACCTTATGAAGTATTCAATTTCAAGCAACTTGTCTCTTCCCAACTCAGGACTCCATGGCAAAGCACCAGCTTCCTTAACATCAATATCTAATAGAGTGATCCAGCCAAGTACAAAACAATATCTTTCAAGTATAAGCTCATGCACTTGGGAAGCTTCCCTCTTCTGCCACACTTCCAAAATGTGACAAACAACAGAATAGAGATTAGACCAATTTAAACCCATATCTTGAAGAAATTTGTGTTCTACAATACCCCAGTTATGAACCCCACTAACGTCAATCAGTTGCTGAAAGAGATCAGCCATTCCATGCTCATTGGTGACTCCCTCATTCACATTTATAACACTTTGTACCACATGATATACCCATGATTCTAAATAGCCTGTTCCTGTGGGAAGCTGAAAAGTTCCTCCTTGTGTAATCTGTATTACCTTATTTCTTATATTGAACATCAACCAGGATGGGAAGGTTGTAGAGTGGAGAATCATGTGCCAAAGAATCAACATCAGTCTTGAAATTAGCAAAGACCAGCAAACCAATTGTGTGTTGTTAAGTTCCACTGGAGGACAACTTACATTGCTGAGGGTAGAAAAAATATTCTCTGCCATTTTGATGTTTTCAAATGCATTTGAAGAAATAAATATGTAGACCATATGTAGACCATATTAATCAGGCACACACCAGAAAGAAGTAACCATAGCCATTGAAATGCAGAACATTTTTCAGAAAAGAAGATTAGGTTTATAATAATCAATAGAGTTCTAAGATTTCTTGTCTTGGGTCTGACTAGTTTAGAAAATTTAAATGATGGATTGAATTGCATACATGCATACCATTGTCTTTGTATAGAAGCTCTAGCAGCAGAAGAAAGTGCCAACTTCAAAGTAACAATAAATTTATGTGCTTAAAATTGATTAACTGCATAAAAATCCTTTCTTAATATACAGTTCCTTATTGAGAATCACATGGGTAAAGGAGCTACTATAGCACAGAACAGAAAATCTCTTTTAAAATAAGTACTGGACCATTCATTGCCTTCTAAATTTCTAATACAGCAGTGATCACCACCGGCACTGTAAAGGTTCTCCTTTGCATCATGGTCTTGTTGAATTTCGTATTTTATGAATTGAAACCTATTTCGTAAATTTGTAAAACGTTTAAAATGTTGTATTAGATGAAAACAAGGATGTGATACCCTGAGATAAATATACGCCAAGCTCTAGGCTCTACACTTGTCTTCCTTCTTTTTCTATGCTATTGCTTTGATATTTCTTGAGATTTCTGTGGCATAAATTTTGGATACTCCAGTAGTTGTAAGTCGATCATAACTATGTGTGGATTTTCTTTTGTGAAAGTTGTGATTGATCAGGTTGGAAAATTTGCATAGTTAAAAACAATTATGGGTGTAGACATAGTGATTTGCCAAAAAGTGTGGGTGAATATAGTAATTTGGCAATTTACCAAAACATGGGGGGCTTGCCCATGGCCATTTACGACCTCCCAGCTCAATACCATGGTCTCTTTAAAATTTTTAGGGTGTTTTGTTCAAAAATTACGTTACATAGGCAGCATAGGATGATACAGCTTTGAGATCTCAAAACAACAGGGGATTCACCATAGACCTCAGTTTGATAGGTTTGGCCCTTTGAATAATTCTTTTTGAAATTAAGGTATCTGTTGACTATGAATAAAACATTATGTACGTAGCTTTAATACAAAAAAAGGTGGGCTGCACATGTAGCGTCCACAAGCACCAGCAAAAGACTACCATATCTAAAAAATGCAGGTTGGCTAACACCGAAAGTTAAAACACTTGAATACAAAGAGCTACAATAACTTGTCCAATTTAACAAAATAACAATGTCCAAAATTCATAGGGCAAGCAGCTCGACCATAAACATTAGGAGACAAAAATACTAGCAGGATGGGGGCCATCATGGTCATTGAGTGCAGGGGCCCACTGAATCACCATGGGAGCATCATCCACCCATCCATTATTAGCCTCTTTGGGAGTCTTAGGGTTCTCTAATATGACCAGGGCCAAAGTTGGAAAATGCTTATTATTCTTGGTCGGGGTAGGATGCCAACTATTTCCATGCTCCCTCTACTCTACCTTGCTTTCCCTTCCAATGGCAAGGTCTCTTATGATCAAAAGGGCTAAGTTGATGGGATCTTGAAACTTCCTCAAAGGCTCAAATTCTTCTTGGGTAGCCTTATTTTGAGTATGTCGAACGGTCGCAATATGTCGCTCATACCCCTGCATAAAGGAAATAGTATGATCAATGACATTCCCATCAGGTAATCCACCCATCCTTACCATTGGGTTTCAAAAAATGGTTCTAGATAGTTCTAATACATGCAACACATATATGGCTTCAAAGATGAGAAGTATTCATGATATAACATTTTCTATTCATGCACACTTTTTGAGCACACTAAGAAATTGAAAATCAGATAGGTTGATGATCAAAGAGAGTGGCCATGCCATCAACCAGCATGAACCAATCTCCAAACATAAAAAAAGATACCAATTTCTCCTATGATAACATCATAACATGATTCTATCGAATCTCTACAAAATTTTCATCCAACCCTTGCAAAAACTATTCCAAGTGAACCAAAGCTCAGAGGATTAATAATGGCTTAGACAATTAGGGTCATAAAAGCCATGTAAGATTCCTTTTCATCATAGGACACCATGATAGGTAAGAGCCCTTCTTTACCTTCTTAATTCTCAACCATATTAAAATCTCCACATGTAAGCCAAGGGGCATTTGGACTCATCAGCCATCCAACCCTAGAACTGAGCTCTCTCACTGCCATCATTAGTAATTTGACAATCTATACAAACATCAAGGTGTGTCTCCAGTAATCTAGCATAAGTCTGATGTTGAACTTCATGGCAGGCTGCTTGTTATATAATGGAAGCTTAGAACTGTGCTTAGGGTTTTAAAGTTCATGATCTTGTTACGGCTTCAATAATTTTGGATGTACTTATGTTATTAGTAGTGTTTAGGGCATCTTTAAGCTCTATTCTACATGTACTTGTTATTTTCTGACATTTTGCCATCACAATGTTTTCTGTCTTAAAATTTTCTTTCCTTCTATGGTTCACTGCCTTTGTTTTTTTCATTATGTTGGATTTTGCTTGAGCCCATTCATAATTACTTAATTTATGCTTCAGGTCACAGTGTACAGATTGATTTGTAAGGAGACTGTCGAAGAGAAAATTTTGCAAAGAGCTAGTCAAAAAAATTATGTTCAAGTCTCCCCCAGACTTGTGCTTGATACAAAAGGGACTGTTGAAGCTGCTAAGTGTCTGCACAAAAAAATCAATCGCTGCAATGTCTACATTAAGATTCCGACAACTGTAGAATGTATTCCATCTATAAAGCAAGTTGTTTCACTTGGTATCAGTGTGTCTGTTACTGTAAGTCTATTATTTTCTCTGAAGTTTTCTTCTTAAATAAACGTAGACATTATTTTCAATTGCCAATTATTGCTTCATTTGTCCAAATCTTGGAGCCCAACATGGTATGGTAGAAATTGTATTTGCTTCAAATTTAAGCTAAAACATTCGCAAACTAGGAGGCAATTTTTGTGTCTTGGTTGCACATTTTAGATGCTAAAGGCACATCGCATTATAAATGGTGTTCAAGATGTAGTTTGTACTATTAAGGCACTGGATAATGAGAAAGGCAGTTGTCATGCATGGCATTTTTAGGAGTTATAGCTTCCCCCAGTATGGCCATTTACTGTGTGAGCTGGCTTTCAATGTTTTCTTTTTAAGACCAAACTGACTTCATATTCTCTACCAAATATGGAATGCGGATCTCCAGATCAATGAATAAGGAAAAATCACAGGATAACTTCCTAGAAAAATGATCTCTCTTGTACAATGGGGCTTCTAAATATATTGCTGGGAATTTGGGAGGAGGAACTATTTATAGGACCAATTATTCTATAATAACCTATTGTCTGTCCCTTGGAAAAACATCAAATAACTTTTCTGAATTTAGTGCACTACTCTGAGGTTTCAAGTTGTGTCTATATAGAAAGAGAGAAACTAGGAATATAAGAAGAGTTCCTCCCAGTAACTAACTTGTTAAAGAGCAATTGGTTCAGTTTCCATATGGGGACAAAGGGTCTAAAATCTGACAGTAACGGAGTCATCCTGTACTCTTTCAAAATGAATATCAGAGCCTTTCCTCCCAGAGCAGGAGAAGAATAATTTACTCACTATCAAATTTTTAGAAGAAAGCCACCAATAACTGGTGATGGCCTGTGATTTTCTTTGTTCTCAGGATATTATGTTGGAATACTGAACACTACTAGAAAAATGAGGGTCACTCTGTCTCTTTTTAGTAACTTTTAAGAGGAGATAGGATTAAAGGGGGTCTCTCCTTATCAAACAGTAGAAATAGTTCAAATCTAGGAGAAAGTAAACAAGCAGAAGAAGCTAGCAATCAGGGAGGATGGTAAACAAGAGATGGGACACTAGTTGTGGGATTCTACAAGAAGGTGTCTTCATCTGGATCGGTTAGTTGTCTCTGTGTACAGATGTGAAGGATTGCATCTTTATATTAAGTTTAAATGATGATATCATGATAATCAGGGTCATGATATTCATTTATGCTTTGCATTGGCAAAGCATTGAAATTTTGTATTTAATAAAAAACAAATCACTGCGTTGATTTGCTTAGTGTACTAGCACAACCACTTAACTTGTGGCTGGTGAACACCAATAGGTCACAAGTTAAGTGTCACTAATAAGTTATTGGTTACTTGTTTTTTCTTTCTTCTAGTTAAATGAGTTGTCTGTTAGAAACTGCCCATTATCCATGCATTAGCTAAGAGTGCATCAACTACCAGTTAGCTATCTCCGGAAAAGAACTTTTGTGCTTAAGCAGGACCATAAGCTCAGTGCTGTAGGTATTCTTAGGTTTAAATCTAGGCTCCAATACATTCCTGGGGTTTGACAGTTAAAACCTATTTTTGTCCTTCCTAGAATGTGCTTTTAGATTCCAGGTATTGGCTACATTTGTTATTCTATTAAACGAGCATTTAACACCTGTCCTTGTAAGTATTCTTCTATTGGCTTTTTTTCCTTTAGAAGACTAATATCATGCAAAATTCTAAATTGGATATCAATCTTGCAATGGATATGTTACAAAGTGCATTGTGGTTGTAGGATTCCTTTGAACTAAAATGTCAGTGTGGCTAACTATGAAAAATTTAAACTTGCACTGCTATTAAGCTGAAGTACATTGTCTGTTTGTTTGTCATAATTTTCTGACATGTAGAAATTTGGAGAACTACTTTGTAACAATTGATAGAATGGCCGTTGACCTATTATAATTTGTGATTTTAATTGTGAATGTTACAAGATTCAAGGGATTACCAACTTTATATCCTGAATACAAGTCAGAGATACATTTTGATTTCATCATTTTTATGTGAGTTTTGAATTTTCCTATCTGCTTTTACATTTTAATGGCCATGCATGAATTGATCTTGTGCTGCAGACAGGTTTAAGTTTAACTGTCTAAATCTTAAAAAATTTCAAGCATGTTTGCATAATTGGCTTCATATTTCATTACAGTACAAGAAGAGTTTTCTTTGATAGTGCCCTAGTTTTACTTAGATGGCCTAGTTTTACTTAGATAATTGAAATTTTATGCTTATCTGATAATGTCTATAAAATCTGCTGATCCCCCGGGCACAAGAGAATGCAAAGATGCACTACGCAAATGCCTAAATTCAGTGATGCTAATGATGTGTCTGGAGGGATTTTGGAGAAGTTCCCAAAGCGCCTGAATGCTGTTCCTCCTAGAGTTCTCAGTGGTTCACTATCAGGTGTTACTGCTGAGACATATAATGCTGATACACAGTTGTGGAGAAAGCACATGAAAGGCTACAAAAGAATTAACAAATATATTGGGGAGAGTAGATATCACAATGTTATGGACATGAATACAAGTCTTGGTGGCTTTGCAGCAGCACTTACATCCGACAAAGTTTGGGTTATGAATGTTGTCCCAACCATTGCAAAAAAGAATACACTTGGTGTGATATATGAAAGAGGCCTTATTGGAATTTATCATGACTGGTATGGTTACCCTTCATTTCTCTTTTAATTTTTGCAAGGCTTTAATTTCTGTTATAGAAATATAACCTATAGTTGGAGGACCACAATTCACAACAATATACATGCATAGGTAGAAGACTAGGTTTCCACTCTCATCCCATTTTGGGAAAAGGATTATAGGAACAAACTGCATCTACTATGTAATATAACATGTAAAAACTTTGGTTTTTGTATCCTTATACCTTTTTAATGGCCCTAGTGAAGCACAGTAGATTAACAGACAAGATGCTCACCCAATTGAAATCATGCCATGTGTCTACTACACAATGCGCCAATAGATTCCATTCTATTTTAAGATGAGAGGATCCCTCCTCGCCATATAGCATAAAAATCATGGTTTTCATAAACCGATATGGGTATCTCAAGTATTGTGTAGAATACATCCAATTATTCTTTTCTAAGAAGGCCTTATATTCAGTCCACCAATCTTTCAATTTTTTTACTAGATTGAATTCCTTGGCTCTGTACTCGTCCAGAAATGTTTTGTTCAATAGCACTTGAATTTTCTTCAGCTTGAACATTATTTTGAATGAATAGGGTTGTAAATAAGCTATGGAAACCCTACCTTCACTTATGAATGATCTCATTCCAAGATTAATGTGTCTGAATATCGATTTGACAACATCGTTATATGGTAATATTATTGGTTTGGTGGCAATCAAGTAAAAGATGTGCTTTCTGATATTTTAAAAAACCTCTAAGTCATCATGGTCCTTATGGAAGTCTTCATTGACGAACATTCTATACATGTATTTGGGCACTCAAGGTCATCTTGGAATCCAATTAAATGATTTGTATCCGTGAGCAACATTGGATCTGCATCTTTCCAAGGGTTGGGACTTTCTTCAACTTCCCATTTTAAGGTAGCTTCCCTATTCCTTGTGCTTTTGACATTTTAAATAATAAATATCCTACAATAAAAAACAAAAATACAAATATTAAATCTTGTAGACATAATTATGTCAATAGGTGAGTTATGAACATAAATCAAGTCTACCTCAAGTTTCGAGCTAAAACAAATGGACTTTGAGAAACAAGATAGCAGGTGAACAAACTTGGCTTCTCTATAAAGTTTACATAGGATAATGGTGAATATTAATTGTGAAATACCTCCCTGAGCTGGTTAAGATTATTAGTGACAACTATATATATGCACGGGCGGCAAAGTTTGGTGATAAGTCCTGTATTTTGTTTTTGAAATGATTTATGGAGTTTGAGGATATGACCTTATCTAAAATCCTTATGGCATGCTTAGGTGGCAAGCTGGGGTGCATAACTTTTGAAGAGAAATGTTTTGACCTTGTCATTTGCACCAAAGGATTCATAAGAAGCCCAAGTGCAGTTTTCTTTGGAGCGAGGCATGTCTGCTGTGATTGGTGTAATGGGGACACAGCAGCTTCCTTACCCTTCCCATAGTAGGGATCGAAATGTCAAGATTTGCGAAATCATCCAACGCAGCTCCTTCTTATTTACAATTCTCCACTGCGTAAATGACTACTTTCATAAATACTAGTTACTGGTAAGTTGTAATAGTAATAATTATGTAGTTTGTAGATTGATATCTATCATAAATTTGTGACTACAAAAATGACTAAATTCACATATATACGACTATTAGTAGCTAATTTCTCGTATCTTAGTCGTATTTAGCTTAGTCATTAATATGTTAACATCTAGTAGTTTATTTAGTCGTATATTTGGTCATTAATGGTTGCAATCAGTGACTAAATCAGTGACTAAATCAATGATTAACTCAGTGACTAAATCAATGACCAAATCCGTGACTAAATCAATGACTAAATCATTAACTATCAATGACTAAAACAATGACTAAATCATTGACTATGAATGGCTAAAGCATTGTCTATCAATGACTAAATCATTGTCTATCAATGACCAAATCAATGACTAAATCAGTGACTACTAAGTCAAGCTATTAATGACTAGTGAAATACAACTAGATATAAGATAGTGGTAATTTGCTACTATTAGTCACCGAATCAAAAATAGTCATTTATAGCCTGATTTTAGTCATTAATTTCTCATTTTCTACTAGTGTTAGTGGTCTTGTCATTATTAGTAGCATTTTTGTTCTTATTCCCACCCTTACGATTGTTTTTTCCTTTTTTCTTATTCCTTCCAGGCTACTGGTTGCCTTTCAAATTCGACTATTGCACGGAGAGTACACTCGCCGATTGGGTAGGTTGAGATGAAGTTGTAGCTTGTCTGATGCAGAATGGTTAATCAATAACTGGCTCACTTGTTTCATAACTGATTCTGCAGTTTTGGTACTTGTAGAGCCAACAATACCATCGGCATGTGGCCTAGGCTTGATCTTGGGGTCAAAATTGGATCTTGTAGCATTCAGTATAATCTCATACAAAAGTCCGGATTGAGCATAGATCAAATCCAACTCTTGTGCCCTAAAGATAGCTTGTTCCTCGTTTTGAACTTTGGATGTAGAAACATCCTTCACGATGTAGGCTAACAACGATTTGAGGAACCAATCAAGAAGAAACTCTGGTGGTATAAAATCTTTGATTAACCGTTTCTGTCTACACCACTCTTGAATATGATCTGAAATGTGTGTGGCTCTGTCTTGCCGAAAGGTCAACAAGAGTCCGGTACCATCATCATAACATACAGGTAGCTTGAAATGATTAAGAAAGGTCATGGAAATGTCATCAAACGTAGTATAAACCCCCCTGGTAACTCTATGTACCATTTCACCACAAGACTCGTGAGGGTGCATTGAAACAGCCTCAAACGGATAGAATTGTCATGTAAGGAATTGGAAGAGCACCAAAGGTGGAAAGTGGTGACATGCTCACTAGGATCTTCACCAGTCTTACCTTCGAACTTGGGAATGTCCGAAGGAAGCTTTGCAGGGACTGCCAGCCATGCCGAGTCATCATCCGTAGCATCATTCATCAATCTTGACAAATCGGGTAAGTTCAATGTTGCAAGAAAAGGGAGCCTAGGTTCAGATAGTCGATGCCACGCTCCCTGGTAGTGTTGATTCATAGAAGGTTGATTTCTATATGCACCATGGCCTTGTCCAGTGGGATAATAACCTCCTCCCATTTAACCCATGAAGGGTTGCATGGAAGCATTGTGATGTGGGGTACCTTGATTATGAGGCACTAAAAATCCATAATTAGAAGAGTAAGCGAGTTGTTGATACCTGTACCCATACGGTTGGTAGTTTTGTCCATACTGCGGTCCATAAGAATGTCCATGAGAAGCTCCATAAGGTGTTCCATGGGATGTACCATGAGAAGGTCCATAGTTTGGTATATGGGGAGCTCCACGAGGTGGAACATGAGATGATCCAAAAACAAGTACATGACCTACTGACACAACAAGAGGTACTCAACTCTGAGATACTACCATGTTAGCAATCACAGAATGAACATGGCTAGTAGCAACATTCCAGCCTGAAGGCCCACGTGAGTTAGGGGGAGGATGGGTCGTTAAAAACACATTCAAAGGAAAGGGGTTTTAAGACAAAGGGACATGTTGAGGAATGTAAGTGGTGTTCCCAATGTTCACTCGTCTCGGTCTCGGTATCAGAATAGGATTACTAACACTAGGCCTAAGAGGAGCATGTGAAGATGCCTCCACCACAGGGATGGAAGGTGCAATGTGACTAGTGCCCCCAAACCTCTCCACATGGAAAGGAATGGGAGTGTCCCCAGGCATAGTTCCAGGGTCAACTTTTGACTCAGCATGATATGTCAAATCAGATTCAGGGAAATCAGGCAACCCATGTCTAACATAACTAATTCTTGTGGGTTCATAGTGAGTCTCATCGCCCAGAAACCAATACCAGCGACCTATGAATGAGGGATCATAACAAAATCGTGAAGGTTGTTCATGTGATGGATCATATGTGCTAGTAGGATCTTCCTCCCCAACCTCATGAGTTGAAGAGGACATCTCTGGAATCTCATCCTCATGATCTCCCATGGTGTGTGAATCAAAGTGAGAAGTAGTCCGCTCGAACTGTCTGGTTCTCTCTCCCAAAGGAGGAGGAGACGTGGAAGGCGGAAGTCCTGCTAAACGACGAGAACGGTGGGGTGCCGCACCTAAATCCATAATGATTCAAAAAATAAAAAGACTCGATCTAATTACGCAAACCCTAGGAAAACTAGTGTGCACAGAGCATACACCTAAAAATGTAAAGCCAAATCACAAGCAAAACAAGGGTAGGATATGTGAGCTCTCGAATGAAGCAGGTATGTCTCTCTTAGGAGAGGATTGAGACTCCCATACACAACAAGTGGAGATTCATAACCAATTATAGTGGCCCTCAGCTTCAATGCATATAGATACTATGCTATCCGACCCCTACCTAGCCAAGACAGCTGCATAATAACCTATGTAAATACCCCCTCGATAACCTAGGTAAGGAAACTAAGGTCACCTCAATATAATCAATGCTCAAGAGGACAATCACAGGAGGGATTAACTGTATGGGCAGGGTAACAAAGCCCTAAGCCCGAAAGCACAACTAGTACCCCATGGGTGCACTATGCAACACCTCAAAGGCCCCCATATATGAATACAATCCTGGAAATATATTCGGTGCTAATCAATCATAATCAGGGGTCATCCCAATCATAATTGCTCACACTAACTCATGCTTAACTCCCTTATAAGAGGAGGATCCTGAGAAACACTAATTATATAAAGGATTTCACACTCTCACCTGGACAGACACCTAATTGTTTTTTTTGTGGTCTTGGAGAATTAACTCACAGTGAACTATTCCAAGACCTTAAAACATAGTCTTGTTGGTGCACCCTAGAAAATAAAAGAGTGCAATTCATTTTAATATGTGTTTATTTTTATTGGCTTTATTACTCAAAGGATAAATGGATGTGGAACTAATGATGTTATGACACAACAAGAAGTAAAATGCACACCTAACAATCAATGCAAATGCACTATGTCGAATGAAAAATATGGTATGCTACTACGTGAAGTGCAAAATTTTTCCTTCAAATGTATATGCAATCATTCCTATATGAAAATATGGCTAATATTCACCAAGCAAACCTAATGCAAGTGCCATGCTAATGCAAAATGCAAACAGTGCATAACTATGCAAGAAGAAAAATGTTTTTGTATTTTTGAATTAAATGAGATAACAAGCAAAAATATGACTCTACAACCTTGAGACTCTCATTAGAGGAAATTTGAGGTCTAAAATGGGCCTCCTAAGGAAAATAATAAAATAATAGTTAAAATAATAAAATAATAGTTAAAATAATAAAATAATAGTTAAAATAATAAAATAATAGTTATTAATTTTGGAGGAAGAATGAAAAAAACTACTTTTTGTTTTCGTATTTTTGACATATCACCCTATGTTTTTACTCAAATTCTGAGCAATAGAGCTCATTGGATGCCAAATTTAATTCTGCATCCAACGAGTACCCACAACGCATACTTCTGACGGAACCCGCTACCCCAATAACAAGAAATACCTGAAAAAGCATGATGATGACATCATGTTTTCTTTCTTTTCATGTCTCTCTATCAGTTCTATTGCGATAATGTTTTGCTACACGTTTCTTTTGGTTTCCCATGATGAAAGAATTGAAAAACTAAACTTCAATGCCAAAAAACTGAAATCATA
Organism: Pseudotsuga menziesii; assembly: GCA_001517045.1. Taxonomy (NCBI): domain Eukaryota; kingdom Viridiplantae; phylum Streptophyta; class Pinopsida; order Pinales; family Pinaceae; genus Pseudotsuga; species Pseudotsuga menziesii. The sequence goes on along the minus strand of LPNX010372907.1, from coordinate 191,868 downwards.
CTAATATGTTGGATATAAAATTGTACAATTAATGATACCAATTACAATATGACATGAAACATAACCAAATTGACAATATTTCTCTTTGTAAAAATAAGAGTAATATGCTACAACCAAATTCATGATGTCCATTGTATAACAAAATGTAATATGACAAAACATAATATGCCCAAAACCAAATTTTCTTTTATCCTTTAAAAAAAATATTAATATGCTATAACTAATCTTACAATTAAAAAAAAAACATTAATATGCCAAAATCAATTACACAATCTAAAAAAAAGAGTAATATGCCAAAACCAATCTTACAATCTAAAAAAAAGATTAATATGTCAAAACATCCATAACCACAAAAAATCATAAAACCTTAAAACATCCATAACCACAAAAAGATAACCTTGTGACTATCTGAACTGTAATATCCACACTGTAAATATCTGCACTATAAATATCCGAACTGTAAATACCTCGAGTTGAATTTTTATGGAACTATACTTTCGGGCGAGAGTATATATATAACTCTCATGCGAGAAATTTTAGAAATTCCATAGTATATAAATATTCGAACTGTAAATACCTTGAGTTGAATTTTTATGGAACTATACTTTCGAGCGAGAGTATATATATAACTCTCATGCGAGAAATTTTAGAATCTTGCTGTGAATCTCGGGCATATAATAGGTCCGCCCCTGAAAGATTCTCGGGGCTTTAAGTAATAAAAATCTCATCCGAGAGTTCTTTAATTCTTTCGGCCAAGAGTTTAACCCACCTGAGGCGAGTATTTTGTTTAACCATGGGTTACTTTTTGACCTAACTATTTATCGTACGAGAAATTAATATATTTCTCGATGGAGAAAGTTTCTCAGCTCAAAGTTTCTAGTCAACGAATACAATAACTATTTCTGTAGTTTTCTTAAATATGTCACTTTCTCATTGTAGAAACACTGCAAAATCTAAGTATTACATGTTGGAGTTTATACCAATAGATTCATTAGTGAATCTACTTTCTCATAGTATAAGAATTTGTGGATTTCATTAAGGATTTCTATTTTTTACTAATTTTTTTCTAAACATTATCGTTACAAAATTCAGTGAGCTAAAAATTAGTCACAATAAAAATTTAAGATCATCACAATGATAGAAAAAACAAAAATTTAAAAACTCACGAAATGTTCCTTGCACTATCTTCTTCAAAAGGGTAGTTCAGTTTGTATAATAAGATTCACATTTGAAAGAAAATGGGAGGACACAAACACGTGTCAATAAGGCACCATTTTTTAAACATACAGTTATTTCAAAAAATAATAAAAAATAGTGTTTAGGTCAGAAAATCATCAACATATAGTCTATTGCAAAGTACAATATGTGTAGATTATGAATGTGCATTTGGTTTCCATAAAATGAATAACCATCTCTAATAAAAATTAAGGGCACATAGGTCACTCATTATCCAAACCTAAACATTTCAAGTATATGTTCGTTGGTTCCCTTCAAATTTGTCCTACTATATGTCCATAAAAAAAATTTAAAAAAAAAGAGTACGAAGCTAATAGAATTCTTTAAACCTCTTATGTCTACGTCAAGGTGAAATTCCTAAGGGGATATGGGCTTAAAAGGGTTTAAGTTGGAAAACCTAAAATTTTGCAGTTTTTTTGTCAAAAACAGGCAAAAAGTGTATACCAACTTCCTGTGTTCACCTTGTTAAAAATAAGGTGAAAATATAGTTGCTAAAAATAGACAACAAGTGTATATCATTGTGGTTAAGAATAGGATATATTCTCTATAGTTTAAAATATATTTTACTATAAAGATATCAATATATGGGTGATTCTCATCCATTGAATGTTATTACTAGCATAAAT